>VRLP01001735.1:0-114506 GCA_009660295.1 Lophius piscatorius
CTTTATGATGTGATGATGTGGCTCTAGCGCCTTTATGATGTGAAGATGTGGCTCTAGCGTCTTTATGATGTGAAGATGTGGCTCTAGCGCCTTTATGATGTGAAGATGTGGCTCTAGCGTCTTTATGATGTGAAGATGTGGCTCTAGCGTCTTTATGATGTGAAGATGTGGCTCTAGCGTCTTTATGATGTGAAGATGTGGCTCTAGCGCCTTTATGATATGAAGATGTGGCTCTAGCGCCTTTATGATATGAAGATGTGGCTCTAGCGCTTTTATGATGTGAAGATGTGGCTCTAGCATCTTTATGATGTAGTGCTCTCGGGCCTTTATGAAGTAAAGTGGCTTTAGTGTCTTTATTAGACTTATTAGATGCTAGTTTGAAATAATACTAGTTTCTCAGCTCAAGATCCAGCAAAAAACACCAGAACTAAAATCAACATTACAACTAAAGATTAGTTTGTGCTCAGCCATACGGTATGGCTCTAGTGTCGTAAAGATGTAATAATGTGGCTCTAGTGCCTTCATGATGTGATGTGGCTCTAGTGCCTTTATGATGTAATAAGGTGGTTCTAGTGCCTTTATGATGCGATGATGTGCCATGCAGAATGATTGAGCTAAAACAAACCTTTAGTTTTAATGTCAATTCTAGTTCTGGTGTTTTTGCTGGATCTTGAGCTGAGGAAACAAAAGTAATATTCTAAACTGTGTCTGAATCCGTCCTGAACCAGTCCTGAACCAGTCCACCAGGGTTCAGCAGGAACAAAACAACATCCAATGCCGTCACTACAGCTTTTCCATCAAAGGTTAGCAGGAGCTGCTTCCAGACTGTTAAAAGAGCCAGGTCAGGAGTGGTGGTTTGGTTTGTCACTGGCTGGAGACCCACAAGAGCCACGTAATTACATCATAGAGGTTCTAGAGCCAATTCATTACATCACTGACATTTGAGCTACACATCATGACTTCACAGAAGCACTCGAGACATTTCACTATTTCACAGTTACTGGAGCTTCATTGTTACGTCATAAAGGCGCTGGAGCCACATCATTACATCATAAACGCACTAGAACCACGTTATTACATCATAACTGCACTGGAGCCAAATTATTACATCACAAAAGGCACATGAGCATTAAATCATATGGCACTAAAGCCAAGTCATTACATCGTAAAGGTTCTACAGCGAGATCATTACATCATAAAGACACTAGAGCCACATCATTACATCATAAAGACACTAGAGCCACATCATTACATCATAAAGGCACTAGAGCCACATCATTACATCATAAAGGCACTAGAGCCACATCATTACATCATAAAGACACTAGAGCCACATCATTACATCATAATGACACTAGAGCCACATCATTACATCATAACTCAATCAATCTTTATTTATATAGCGCCAATTCACAACAACAGTTGTCTCTGGTGTTTTCCAGAAAGAGCAGGTCTAGAACAAACTCTTTATATAATTATCTACAGGACCCAACAAATTCCTCCTTGAGCAGCACTTGGTGACATGGCGAGAAGAAACTGCCCTTTAACGGGCAGAAACCTCGAGCAGATCCAAGACTCAGGGTGGACGGCCTACTGCCATGACCGGTCGGGTTTGAAAAAAAAAGAGAGTGAGAGCGAGAAAGAGAGAGAGACGGATGAGGAGAGATACAGACGGGGGGGAAAGCATAGTGGATAGCATATGCTTTCCAGTATAGTGGATCATAGAGCATAGTGGATTATAGCTGATGTCTTTGCAGACATCAGCTATAATCCACTTTCTCCAACCGCTCCATGGTCGGGCCGCGGCAGCAGCAGGGATCCCGGGTTGATAATAACATTAATATTAATGTAACATATAGTGATAGCTAACAGCTAACCTAACAGAATTATGTAACTTGATTTAACCAAAACAAAATCTAATGCGGGTCAAATGGTTTTTCTTAAAATCAGTTTTAGCAGAAGGTTGAAATAATCTGATTTAAATGGAATATTTCCCACGAAATTCTACATTTGGTCATGAAATAACTTTATAAGTCTGATTTTTTTTTCTCCACTGTTTTAAAAAACATACTTGGGCAAACAATTTGTCATTCTAAGGAAAAATGTAGGGTGTCAAATTTATGAATTAATAATTGCTCCAAAATTTAAAGTTTGCAAAGAAATACGTTTTTTCTCTCTTCTCGGTGAGGAGATTAAAGGGTCGATTACAACTGAAGATTTAACACAATTCAATGCACTAGAATATGTAGCGTGCGTTAGCTATCTATATTTAATTCATCACAATTGTTATATTTCAGTTAAACGGAAAAAAATAATATATATATATATATATATATATGAATATATAATAACGCACTTTACATTTGGATCAAATCTCAAGTGCTACAAGGAAATATATATATATATATATATATTATACTTAGTTAACTTTATCTTGCTTCAGCTGAATTTTGTTCTTTTGCTTTATTGCTTTAGTTTATTCACATATTTTTTTTATTTTTTTTTACCTCTGTTGAGCTGAACCTGAACATTTAATCACCTGTTTTCTTCTTCACTCGTACATTTCAGATAAAAGAAGAAAAGCTAACTAAACGAGATACCGTAGATTGTATCCGGTTAAAATCTAACTACCACACTGTAAAATGTTTTTAAATTTAAAACCAAACCTGTATAATTTACAGTAAAATACTGACAGAACAAATAAAAAATATTATAAATAACCATGAAGACAAAAAAAAAGGACATCGCATAAAACAGTACATTACAATAAATTCTGACTAATTTATAAATATAATATAATCAACTCAAGCATATTTTTTTGACATCTTATTTGTTTAGACTGTAAAAATTGTACATTTAAAATGACAGTTAAGAAAACATTATTTTTCATGTTCAGAATATTTCAAAAACAGAATTTTACAGTGAAAACAAATGTGACAAAATAACAAAACAAGAACAAAAGAAACGCCATAATGTCCCAAGAAAGTATTTACCATTAAAGTTTAATTACTTTCAACCAGTTAGGGAGAACATCCCTTAATTTCCAGATAAACGAGACGTTAGAAATACGGTGAATACTTGTCAAATACTGTTTTACTGTAATTCTTCTGCAATTTATAGTCATTTTATCGAACTTCCTTGTAAACAGATTTACAGTGTATCTGGGTTTTTTTAACAGTAATTTACTGTAATGTCTTGAATGGTTAAATCCTGCCATCACAGATGATGGTAAAATACCGTCATCTGTGATGGTATTACATTATTGAAGTATTACATTATTTGGATTTTTTTTTCTTTTCTTTTTTTTACAGTACAAGAGGTGTCACTAACTAATAATGAATGTATTTTGGAGAGTTAGAGGATAAAGACATATTTTCAGGACTGGAACTTCTTCTCCTTCTTCCCCAGGAAGTCGTCTTGAGCTCTGAGGTGATCGAGGAGGCGTCATCTCCTCTTCATGGCTGCTGTGGGTGTGTGTATGTGTTTGAGTGTGTGCATGTGTGTGTGCGTGCATGTGTGTGCACGCATGCGTGCGTGTGCATGTGTGTGCACGCATGCGTGCGTGTGCAAGTGTGTGTGCACGTGTGTATTTGTGCATGTGTGTGTGTATGTGTATGTGTGTGTATCTGTGTGTGTGCATTTGTGTGTGTATGTGTGTGCATTTGTGTGTGTATGTGTGTGCATTTGTGTGTGTGTGCATGTGTATGTGTGTGAATGTACGCGTGTGTTTGTGCATTTGTGTGTGTATGTGTGTGTGTGTGCATGTATATGTGTCTGTGTGTGTCTGTGTGTGTGTGTGCGTGTGTGTGTGTCTGTGTGCGTGCATCTGTGTGTAAGACAGAGGGAGAGAAAGACAGAGGGGTGGAGAGGCAGAAGTAAACATGCCTCACACACTATGATGTTTCTTTCATTACGTTGTCAGCATGAATAATTGATGGCTAATTGATATGCAGCACATCACACACAAACACACACACAAACACACACACACATCCATGTGGGATCACACTCTGAACTAATATTTGTGAGGCTCAGTTGTCATTTCACATTCAAATCTATCACAAGAGACAGGAGAACGAGAGACGCTGCAGAGGAGAGCTGGAAGGATCAAAACACACACACCCACACACACACACACACACACATTATTTACACAAACATGTGACTTTTGCTTTATTAGAGTTAGACTGACTCTGTAGTCGTTTGAACCGGTGAGTCTCTGATGAATATTGACGGGATGGAAATACATTCAATCCTCCTACCCGACCATCAGACCCTCTCGGGTCACCAGATCGATCCGAGGGGTCATGAAGTAGATTTAACAGGAACATAAAGAAGAATAACGTCATGATATTATCGTTCTGATCTACTTCCCCTGTACTATTTTGAATCTCCTCTCAACTTCCCTTCATGTGTCTCCAGGAAACATGAAGACAATCAAACAGGTTGTAAATGTGCACAACATGTCACAGGTGATGAAGGCTGCTCCTTTGATTTAGCTGCTCTTCACTAATGAGTAGTATAAAATACACAAGTGGACCTCTAACAATCGGTTTATTGTGTTTGTTTAAGGGAAAAACCAATTCAGTCAGACAGGAAGTTCATTTTTCAGTTTTGTAGGTGCTGGTGGCCTACAAAACTGTTAATGCTAAGCTAAGCTAATCACCTCCTGCAATAACTTATTTGTGGTCACTCTGCAGCAGCGCTCCAAACAGAACTCTGCTGCACCTTCAGAGGTTAGTTTACACGGAAAAGAACCATCAGTTAACCGTTTCCACACAAAGAATCATCAGCATTCAGGAAAAGTCAGAAACTTCTGACCTGTTTCAAACATGCTGAATCAAAACAGCAGGATTTAACTGTGACTCCTGAAATCTTGAAGCTTTTATGTCCTGCTCAGGTGATTGGTTGAGCTCATTTTGAGTCTCTATTTCTTATTGAAATGTGAATGGATCTGTTTGTAATACAACCCAGTGTTAGCATGTATATGTTAGCATGTATATGTTAGCATGTATATGCTTAAGATGAAGGGTCCAAGGATGGAGCCCTGGGGGACACCACATGTCAAAGGGGCCCCAGAGGAGGAGACATTAACCCTGGCTATTGAGAAGGTTCTATTTGAGGACTTATTTTACAGAATTATGTAACTTGTTACAGGAGAATAAAGTCTAAATAAAGGTTAAAGTTTAACTCATCTAATTGAAAACTGACTATTTTCCATGAAATATAAATTTCATCTTAAATAATTCTATCAATCTGATTCTTTTGTGTGTGTGTGTGTGTGTGTGTGTGTGTTTAAAAACATGCCTGACAAAACAATTTGTCATTTTATGGAAAACTTTAAATGTTTTAAGATTTTACAAAATACGTAAAGGATATTAATTTTAGGAGCGTTTGATTTGAATTTTTATATTTTTCTGTACGATCATGTGTTTCATACATGAACCTCGTCTTCGCTTGTGATTGAGCTTTTTCCATCCAACATGTAACCTGTTCAGCTGTGGGACCGTCTAAACCCAAACCCGGTCCAAACTGGTTTTTAACAAGTTGCTGTCATCAGATCGGGATGTTTTTACAGAAACGAGGGGTTGAAGAGGGTGAAACACTGAATATTTTCCTCTTGATGACATTCAGTTACTTCACATGTTGAATATTTGTTGGACTGAAAACAGATTTATTTCTACGTCCACCGCTGCTGCCACGATCCACCGACTCAATTCAGATTTTCCACTTAATGAGGCACACATTTTTCATGGCTGTGTTTAACGCAAACATCCAAACCACTTTATTACAATTCTGTTTATTACGACGGAGTTTTAGAGTCACATTAACAAATATATTGAGATTACAAGAGTTACGAAAAAAAGAAAACAGTCGTAATTTTACGTGAATAAAGTCATAATTTTAAGCTACTCGCTGGAGGAGAGATGACGAACGTAGAGCGACTCGTCAAGTTATGTTATAATGATAATATGAGTTTGACAAATTCATAAGTATTGAATGTTTTGGCACAAAAACACAATGCGATCAGAACGTTAAAAATGCTGTGTGAGAAACTGGGTTTGTTCAGAAGAAAGAAAAGAACCGGACAGACTTGGAAGAAATCGTCTCTTTAGTGGAACAAGAGATGCTGCCATGAAGGCTGTAGCCCTCACTTCATGTGGATGGAGGCTTAAATACCATAAACAGTGATCCAAAAGTAATCTGATTACTTCCTTAACAGAGTAACGCGCATGTGAGGATGCATTTGTCTGTATGTTGAATAAATATCCGGTTAAATATCTAGTTGACTAAATATCAGATTGCGATACCGCATCTCATTAATCTTAATGTTGCACATTTTTTCTTGAAAAAATTAACACTTTTTTCTCATAAAGTTGCAACTTTATTCTCTTAAAATTACAACTTAAATCTAGTAAAATGACGACTTCATTCTTTGACTTTGTTCTCGTAAAATGACGACTTCTTCTTCAACTTCTCCTAATTAAAACTTTGTTCTAATGAAACGAAAGTTTAAAATTTTGGTGAAATGACGACAGAGAAAATTAAGTTTCCTAAGAATTACGACTTTTTTCTAGTAAAAGTTCGTTTTTTTAAATTTATCTTTTACTTTTATTGTGAAAATAAATTTTTTAATTTTCCAAGGCGGCCCGCATTCGTAGTTTTTACATGTGTGATTGGCTGACAGGTGTTTTTTCTTCCTCTTCATGGTGTCCACAAACATTTGTCCGGTCTTAGAAGGACATGGCTGCCTCACTGATTTCTGCTGGCACTGCTCCGGATCTACAAGCTTTCACAAAAGTTGCCCAAACTGGACCCAAATGAAATCGATGGAGAAACTCCGTCCGTACGCCTCTTTGGCATGAAGTGTGAGTGTTTCGTTCGGGCGTCCATTATTGTAGTTCAACTACGCCACACGATTGGCGTTTTCAAAGATTTTGGTGTGGGTACCTGTGGTTCCACTCAGGTACCACTTCTCCTGGCCAGCAGTCGGCATTTTGGATGTTGAAATACACACAAAAAAGAAACAGGTCCAAAGTAGTCCGAGGCTGAGTCCGACACAAATCTGGAACCGCCTCGTGAGAAAAGGAGCAATAGAAGTATCAGAGTGCGTACGGCGGCCATTACAGAGGAGTCTTCACACTACCTTTAAATGTGAATACGGACCCTCAAGAAGAGCCCATCTGATCCGAGAACAAAACCAGAACTGGCTCAGAATGTGAAGACAAAACAGGAAAATCAACCGACGGGCTGAGATGATGAGAAACTGCAGGATTGTCTGATAATTCTCTTACGGCTTCAGACGTGTGTTCTTATCAAATCCATCACAGCCGTTCTAACACGGAGAAAAAAGAAAGGATTCATCTCATCAGCCTGCAATCATTCTGGAAATAGAACAGAATGTCTGTGTGCCGGTGAAGCGACACACAGGAGGAGATGTGAGGAGGGACGAGTGATGGACACGTGGAAGAGAACGAGGGTAGAAAGGAATACAGAGAAGGTCTTCGTTCTTCTTCGGTTTTCTTTTCTTGACTAAACAGTTTTGAACGTCAAACAGTGTTCAGAAAGTCTGAGTAAGACATGCAGCATGAATACCAACACTCTCTGAGTGTTTGTGCTCCGTGTGCATTTGAACGCCCCCTCACGTAGATACCTGTCTCCTGGGAAACCGGTGTGAGAGACCCACTCACTCCCTCACCTCCTGGAAGAGCTGAGGATGAGGGATGAGAGAGAGAGAGAGAGAGAGAGAGAGAGACAGAGAGAGAGAGAGAGAGAGATCCTCACACACCCCTCTCAGATGTCTCTGCCCACAGCTCTAAAAAAACCCTTCAACCAATAGAAAACCTCCTCTTCTCCATGTGATGGTGACCAATGAGGAGGCTGCATGCAGACACTCCCCCAGGAGGGTGTGTGAGAGCCTGAGAGGAGTAGGATGGAGAGAGAGTGAGGGAGTGGGTGAGCATGTGAGGGAGTGTGTGTGTGTGTGTGTGTGTGTGTATGTTCTCCCTGCAGGTTCTGATGTTCTGCTGATGTGTCGTCCTCTGGGGGAAACAGCGAGACGGTTGAACTCCTGACTGCTGCTCTCACCATGAAACAGGAACACACACTCACTTCATGTCAGCAAAGATTTAATTACACGTGGACAACCAGGAATTCAAATCCACCCTCACACACACACACACACACACACCCACAGCAGCTTTTTGAGGGCAGAGTCATGAACGGTCAGTGGTGGAAAATGTGTCTCCCGTGGTCAGCTGTGCAGCTCAGCAGAGGAGAGCTGAACTTTCCTCCATTTTATCACAACCAGCAGCCTCATTACTGAGCTGCCAAAATGGAGGCCTGATGGCGTCCACTGTTGATTAAAGGGGCAGTCCACACAAACACACGCAGACAGACGGTTCCTCTGAGCTGCTTCTTTCGGTCGTAGTGAAAACTGCAGAGGGCGAGGAGACGAAAACTGTTGATGTCACACTCTTTACATCACACACTCACGTACGTCTTCAGCTCTCATCATGTGTGTCTACATCATGTTCTGATCCAGATCCACGAGCCTGTCAGCTCAGCATGAAGGAAACGGTTTAAAGAAAATACAATCTGCATCGTTTAAAACGTCATATCACGATGGTTGTGTTCCGCCGCTGCACATCCTCCGTGTTAACGCCATCACTCCAAAACCGTTTCATGGATCATTTTAACATTCTATACCCACATAGACTGTAGTGTGAGGAAGAACTGGAGGGATGTTGGTTAAGGTTGGTTGTATATTTCCAACACAAGGGGAAATATAGTGTCCATTACTGGTCATGCCTCTCATTCCCTTGATTTTCCTTTGGCACAAAATTATTACCTCAACCAAGGAAGGTGGTTAAACGTGCGTTTGTCTGTCCGTCTGTCTGTGCGTTTGTCTGTCCGTCTGTCTGTGCGTTTGTCTGTCTGTCTGTGTTTGTTTGTCCGTCTGTCTGTGCGGGTTTGTCCGTCTGTCTGTGCGTTTGTCTGTCTGTCCTTTTGTCTGTCTGTCTCTGTGTTTGTTTGTCCGTCTGTCTGTGCGTTTGTCTGTCTGTCTGTCCTTTTGTCTGTCTGTGCGTTTGTTTGTCTGTCTGTCTGTGCGTTTGTTTGTCCGTCTGTTTGTTTGTGACCAATATTACGGGAAAACTAATGTACAAATCTGCATGAAATGTTACCCAGATGTAGGTTTTGGGTTTATCCTACAGACAGTTACGTTTTGATGACGTTACGTGTTACACAGCATTTGAAAATAATAAAACATTGTTAGAATATTTGGTAGAGGCCATTATTAGTGATGCCCTTGTTCCTTTGATGTTCCTTTCACCATAGTCTGATCCATGAGCTTCACACCTCCACCCTCAGAGGGCTGTGCTATAACCCGATATTTGACCTCATTCTTTATTTGACCTTTATTTGGGTATAAAATGTGAAAATGAAGTACGACTTGAAAATGATTCAAAATGACTGCAAAGAAAACGTGTCTGGTCGATTGTGGTCGCAGCATAAGCCCCTCCCCATATTGTTCTCTCGCTTTCTGTGTTGTCAAATCATGAGATTTTCAGGGTCACATCCTGTTGTGGACGTTGGTCCATGCTGTGCTCGTACTCCAGAGTTCATACGGAGGTGGATGGAGACCCATCTGTCCAGGAGGTCCCGCTCTCCTTGTGTGTGTGTGTGTGTGTGTGTGTGTGTGTGTGAGTGTGTGTGTGGGGGAGAAGAGGTTTTTTTCAAACAGGGAAAGAAGTCTTATTCCTGCTCCCTGCAAATATATGGCCAGTAAACAAAAATCTGTCGGAGAGGGATGAACAGGAAAAAACGTTTTAGCAGTTCAAAGTGAAAAAACGTCACAAAAAACAACAAAGAACACCAGATATAGAGTTCCATCTGTTTATTGATTAACTATAAAATATTGAGTTACTAAAACAATTGAAAATAAACACTGATAAACGTGGTTGCTGTCTGTAAAAAAAAAGAAAACACTTCCTTACACATACAGTATAGGGTGACAGAATATATCTGGTATCAGCTTTACCTCTAAAATGTATTCCTTTTTTTTGCATTTTTACAAGATTAGACATGTTTATAAAGTATATTCTGATAGCTATTTCTCCCCTCGACAGTGAAGGATCATTTACAAAACTCTATCTTCTCTCAAAATAATCTTTTTTTTTCTGTAACAGGACGATAACGATACTGAAGGAACAGCAGACGAAGAACCAGCCTCCAGTCCACCTCTCTCTCTCTCTCTCTCTCTCCCATTCTCTCTGTAGCTCTCTCTCCCATTCTTCGTTCTCTCTCTCTAGCAGCTAGCTCCCAGTGCCAGTCAGCAGTATTGCTGTGGAGGCGTGGACGATTGTTCAGAGAGGGGAAGCAAGGGAAGGAAAAAAAAAGAAGAAAATAACGACAGAAACATGCAAAAGAAAACAAAACAGACAAAAACACACAGCAGAAAAAAATATATATAATAAATCTAATTTAAGGACAAAGAAAATCAAAAAACAGTGATAAAAAATAAAGCCAGGCTCTTAAAAGTTTATGACACACATGAAAATGAAGGCGCAATAAGTGTGTGTGTGTGTGTATGAGTGTGTGAGTGTGTGTGTGCGCGTGTGTCGGACCCTTTATGAAGGCCTAAGGCCGGGTTTTGAAGATGGAGATAGGGGGGCAAACATAGATTGGAAGGCAATAACACACACCATCAAGGGTTAGAATGGTGTGTGTGCGTGGGTGTGTGCATGTGTGTGTAATATCTGGGGATAAGAGTGTGATGTCTTATCATCTCCCACCCTCACCCTCACACACACACACACACACACACACAGAAAAAGTGCTTTAGCAGCTCCAGGGGTAAACAAACATTCATAACGGGCACTTTAACTTGTTCACTCTGCAAACACCGGTACGACCTGTGTAACCATTACACTCAGCCGCCGCCGGTCCTTCAGGACCGACTGTCACTCAAAAGTTTTCAACTTTTGTGCGCAGAGATACGAGTTTCAGGCAGGGGCGGGGGGGCGGGGGGGTTGAGCAGCAGCTTGAACTTTAAGCAAATCCGATTTTCAATCAGAAAACAGCACATGGAGTCGCTCTGTACCGGGTTCTACAGCTTTCAATACTAACAGACTAGCAGCACGTTACCTAAACCTCTCTTTTCATGGCAGGAGGGGGGGCGGGGGGGGGGGGGGGGAGGTTTGGGTTTCATTTGTACTGAAATGCTACTACACCGGCAGACGTCTTCTACCAAACGACGGGGAAAAATGTCATAGTAACCACATTAACATCTTGCCACCATCTCATAGTGAGCAAAAAAATAACACATACCTCATCATAGAATCAGAACAAAAGATCTCAAAAGAGTAGAAAATATTAAACCTATTGAATATCAACAAGACAATCTTCAGTCTCTGCTGCCCAGCAGAGAGGGGCAACATGGTCAGAAACATACATCAAGATATATTTTGACAGTCTGCTCACATACTGATACAAACTATACACAAGTGTGTGGATGTGTCCACAGCTCCGCGGTGGAGTGTTGTTCAACATAGACATCCCAGAATTCATCAAATCATCCGCATTCTGGGCGAAAAATAGGATAAATCTTTGAAGGGGGCGGGACCTAAGCAAGATTTTGGCGAATCATTATTATCATCATCATCATAAGGCCTGGGAGAGTAAGGCCGCCCGACGCTCACAACCCTGAGCACGACATTCAGCAGTCTCACCCTAAGACAGCTCAAACTAGGCACATAGAAAACATCCGTAAGCAGCTAAGAAAGGCGAAAAGAACGCCTGTTTTTCTTTATTTTTTTATATAATATATCTGTGCTTTGAGGGCGGCGGGGGCGTCATGCAGAGAGGCAGCGACAGCAGTGGAAGGGTGATTGTAGAATAATCCAGGAAGACGTACCGGACCAGCAGTCCCAGCGTCCCCTCTGCATTCAAAGTGCACTCATGTCAAAGGTGGCTGCTTAGAGGCGGGCGGAGACAAACGGCCTCCGCGGAGCAGCAGAGGCCAGAAAAAGATGAAGCACATGGAACACGACACGTGGAGGTTGAAAACGGTGCAGCCAAAATAAATGAACGCAGCCAAACTGCAGAAGACGACCGTTATAATTGATTCATGTTCATAATCTAATCAGTGCTGGCAGCTGTGCACCAACGTTCAGTGCCGTGACCTTGAGTCACCTTGGACTGACTGCAATGTTTACAACCTTAAAAAAAGTGTGGAGAGGGGGGGGGGGAGAAAAAAGGAAAATCCACCCATAAACTGTAAATACTTCAGATCGTCTGTGAAGTCACTTTTTGATCAAGAGTTGAAGCTAAGGCCACGCCCCCCTCAGTAGAGCTGGGCCCCTTTAAACGTTTCTCTGTACTGACAAAAAATACCCATATGAGATCACGTGATCACTCATGTGATCATTTCTGATGTGGATCGTCAGGATATCATGCCCATCGAGGTTTCCGTTTCACAAATTCAATTCCTCCTTAATGTAGTCGACGCCGGACTAAAATACTGCTGCACCGGAACAAACCCATCTGAGTTCAGCAGCTTTTTACTCTTCATCATGTTGGGGGGTGGCGGTTTGGGGAAGGTACGTCTGCAGTGGCACCGCTCAGTTTTATTGAGGGTTTAAATGAGAGGGTAAGACTCGCTGTGCAGCAGCATTTATTAACGGAAGAGAGATTCACTGCGGCGGCTGTGAGCCGTGAACTCTTCATACTCGACAGTGTGATTATTTTAAAAGTTATGTAAGAACTAGGACAAACAGCTGTGGGATTATTTTTACGTCCAGGCTCCTCCCACTGAAGCATATTTGTCTGCTCAGAGTTCATTTCTGTGAGCAGCGGCTAACGTCGACTGACAGGGCGGAGCCACCTCACTGAACATGGTGAGTTCAGGGACATTCAAGGGTGCACGCATTGGGGAAAGTATAAATCATAATGCTTGGGGTGAGTACGTGGAATACAGGTTATAAATGTCCATTTATCCGAGCCTCCGCCTCCTCTTAACGTCCGTTTCTCCCTGAGTAGTCATCAACCAAACATCAGCGTTTTCTTTTTTTGTTCGTACTTGTTTAAAAGGTGGATTTTCCCTTTCATCAAATAAATCAGGAACTCAAAGATGAAAATGGGAAGTGCATTTAGTCCTTCCTCCCTCTTCAAGCCTGAGTCTCTGTGGGAGACGGTTTTAGATTTAGTAGCTCACAGACAGCTTGGCCTGCCGGAGCTAGGATTGTCACGGGGAGTTTAAGGGTTAAATTAAAGGAAGGGTAGACTTTAAGTATTTTTAAGTGCTTTCTGTAGGACAGCATCTCTACCTCTCTCTCTCTGTCTGTCTGTCTGTCTCTCTGTCTGTCGCTCCTGCTGTCCTGTAGATACATATATACGAGTGTAACATGACTGTAACATCACCACGTCAACACTTATAATCACAACGTCACATCACCAGCGCCTTTTGTCCGTCTGTCCTTTCTCCTGCATCATCCGTCATTCACAGTTCGTTAAAGCTTCTAGACTCTTTACCTCTTTAGAAAAAACTACTCTGACATAAATCTATGACATGAAAATAAAACACGCAGATTTTCCTCTATATAGCCGTGTGTGTGTGTGAGTGTGTGTGTAGTACACGGAGGTGAGTATGTACACGTGTGTGTGTATTTACATGTCGGAGGACGCCGTGCTCATATGTGTGTTCAGAAGCGTCCCGTGAGCACACGAGGCCGTCGATGGAGTCCGTGCGTGCGAACCTTGTTTTCTGTAATACTGTCTACCGCCATCAGTCTGTGCGTCTGAAATGTGTCGTCGAAGATCCCTCAGGGATTAGACCCGGGAACTCCTCGGTTTCCGACTCCTTCTAGAGATCCAAAGCCTCGAAACGATTTGGTTCCGGCGACTCCTCAGCAGATGACGGGGACTCCGTCCGTGTTGAAGATCATGCCGGTGGTCGGTTCGTAGGTGCCGGCCAGGTAGTAGAGGTCTTCGCTGTCGGAGTAGCGCCGGGTGTGCGTCATCTGCTCGTACTCCTCCACGCTCACCACCAGGCACTTGTGGCTGACGGTCTGCACGTCATTCTCATCGCTGTGAGACGACTGGTAGAGCGCCCGCTGTGACACAGACACGGGTTTATCATTAATCATCCACCGCACACACGGAGGAGCCGGGATCCCACACGAGTTTCTCCTCAAGAGTTTCTGTGAGGTCTCGTGTCTGGGAAATCCTCACCACAAACAACATGTGTGTGGTTGAATCAACTAGTGTGTGTGCGTTTGGAGGAGTCGAACGTTAAAAATCATCTTTAAAAACTGTCCTCATGTCTGTGGTTTTTTAAAATCAGTTAAGATTTGAAAATCCTCCAGTGTGCAGCCAGCTTAGATAGATAACAACTGACATTATTGATTTACTGTCAAAGTTACGGTTTTTGCAAAGACCCCCAGTAGTAATGATATTAGCCAACAGTTCATCTACATGACTGGGACTGAATAATGTCGCCGATCAAACTGGTATTCTAGTTTGCCATCATCGGCATAAGTAAACGACCGCTAGCGTCGTCTGCAGTGCATGAATGGGAATGCTAAAGTTTGGCTTTGGCGCGTTAGCTTCAGGCGTGAAGCTGCCTGAAAAAGTTGAAAAGTGCTGCAAACGCAAACAATGGAGTTCAAGAGAATCTTAATTCATTTGATCAGCTGTCTGCATGGATAAGGTAGATTGTAATTTAATGAATAGCCTCATTAACTGATGGATTTAGTTTGTCACTTTAGTCCCGGCTGGTCTTTAAAGTCGTGACAGAAACCAGCAGAAGGTGTAGAGAGTCACTCTTCCTCACCTCCATGAAGTCTTTCCTTTGGATAGAGGAGTGCAGCGCTGCTGGTAACGACTGACCGCACATCTGGTCCCAGTTCTGGAGAGGACACACCACAAAGAGCTTCACACACATGAATACACTGAGAGGCCGTTTCTCTTTCCTAACAGCGAAGGATGAAGTGTGTAGACTGAGAGTGTCATCATCATCATCATTATCAGCATCAGCGCCACGCGCTGATGAAAGGAGAGAGCGATCAATAATTTCTAGAAGGTTCTATTAGTTATGGGAGTGAAGTAAATAATTCCCCTTTGATGATGTTTCCTCACATTAGGTAACGTCAGATGTTCTCACGGAGAAGATCTGCTCTTACTCACATTTCATTCTTCAACAAAAGGTTCCATTTCTCACCCCATTGCTAAATCAATATAATGTGCGGCAGAACAACAACAACAACAACCACCCATGTTTAAGACCCACCTTCTTGTCGGTGAGTTTCTTGCCAGGGTTGGTCTCCTCTGGATGGTAGAACCAGTTCACCCGGACCACCATGTTGCTGCCCCACGACTCCCACATGCTCTGGATGCGGCCGATGAAGGGCAGGTTGGGCCGGCCGGCGGACAGGAAGACGGCGCAGTCGCCGATGCGGATCATCTCTCGACCTCGAACGATGGCCTTGTAGAAGAGCTTCTTGGCTTTGCCCTTCATGCCGCGTCTCTGAGGGAGAGGCCGAGAGATGAGGTCAGCGTCCGGCTCTCGGAGCTGTGATATATTTTTGTGGGTGCGTTTCTCCTCACCTGAGTGGGTTTCCCAAACCACTTCCACAGCTGCCTGGCCGGAAGGAACGCAGAGATCTTGGGCCTGTTCTCCACGCTGGGAAGCCTCTGACGTTTGGCCAGCTCCTTGGTTGTGGGGAGGTGGACCCCTTCTCTGCGCTTTGGTCTCCCCACTTTCCCCTCCCCTCCGCTGGGCTTCGGCTTCGGGGGACGCCCCCGCTGGCCGGAGCCCTTCCCCGTGGCTGGTTTGGAGAGTTTAGCCGGAGCGGAGGCAGCAGGAGCCGGAGAGGTTGAAGGGGAGAGAGAATCTGAGGGAGCAGAGAGCTCCTCCTCTTCCTCCATTTTTACCTCTGCTTCCTTTTTCACGTCTTCCTCTTCATCTTCTTCTTCGTCTTTCATTCCTTCTTTCCGTTTTTCCAGCGCCGTTGCTGGGGAGACGGGACCCGGTGGAGGCGTAGGGGTCCTCTCTTCATCTGAGCTGCAGGACGAGTCGTCGGTGGATGAGGAAGATGATGAGGAGGATGACGATGAAGATGACGAGGAGGAACCAGAGCAGGATGAAGAGGAGGAAGTGCAACTTGAGGTGCATTTCTTCTTCTTCTTCATCTTCCCTTTGTGCCCCTCTTCCTCCGACTCTGAGCTGCTGCTGCTCTGAGATTCCTCCTTCATCTTTCTCTCCGCCTCCTTCCTCTCCTCTTTTTTACCTTTCTCCTCCCTCGTGTCCATCTCCGGTCCTCTAGCAGCACTTCCACGGTTCTCTACCTTCTCTTTCGCCGACATGACCGCTTTGTAGGCAGCGTCTTTCTCTGGCGGGCCAGTCTCTCGTTCTGGGGCTCTTGGTTTAGCCTTCAGCGGTTTCTGATTGGCCGAGGCGGTGCTGATAGGGGTGTGATCTCGTCTGACGCCTCGACCCTCCAGCAACATCAGAGCCTTGGTCTTCTTGGTCTTGGGGGAGGTGACGCCTTCATGGTCGAGCTTCACCAGGGGCTCTGCTGACAGGGACTTACGTCTCACCGCGGAGCCCATGTCACTCTGTCCCGAACCGGGCTTGGTCCTGGAGATGGAGATGGGCCGGGAGCTGGAGGACAGTTGGTCGGACGGCATCTTCATTTTGGGTCTTGGAGCAGATGATGAAGACAACGAAGATGATGAAGGTCTGGGAGTCAGTGAGGAGCCGGGTTTGCCTGTTAACAGCCTGGAGGTGGGGTTGGGTATGAGTCCAGAGTTGAGGCTGGTTCTGGTGCTGCTGTGATGCTCCGAGGAGGATTTGGTTTTGGGTGTGGAAGCAGCAGTAGACCTTTGTGAGGATGAAGCATTGGGCTTGGATGCAGCAGAGGATGTGGGCCGGGACATGGTTCTGTTGCTGGTTGGGCTGACGCCGCTGGTGTTCTCCCTTTCTCTGCGCTGACTGTTGTAGGAGTTCAGGTTGGGCTCGCTGTACAGATCCACAGTCAGGACCCTCCCATAAGTGGAGGGGTAGAGGGAGGGCGGGAGAGAGCGGGCCGGTTTGGGAGCAGGACTTTGGCCCGAGCTGCTCTTCCTTGGCACCGGGTTCGGCAGGGTCGGGCTGCTGGCAGGGGAAGAGGTAGAACTCTTGCCGCCTGGTTTTCCCATCATTGGTCGGGATGCAGGCTGGGGCTTCTCCTGAGCCGCCTTCTGGACGGAGGAGGTCCGGTCCTGTGGAGGTTTGGCCAAAGTCTGGGTTCTCTCTGCGGGCTGGGTGGAGGAAGACAGGGGATCGGCTTTCTCTCGGCTATCTGGATTCATGGAAGTGTCTGGAAAAAGAAAGAGGAAAACATCAGTTATCATCTGAACCATATCATTAACATCTAGAGATGTTTCATTTTGTGGCTTCATGATTTTTATGTTCTAAAACCTCACATGCTGAGGGCGGCAGACAATCAGCGAGGAAACGATTCTATAATGAAGGCATTGCCTGAAAGAAGTGCTTACGGCGGAGAAACAAGGCCTGCGTCAGCAAGTAAGAGCAGCAACATGTCACACATTACAGACCCGGAGCTGCTGCAGCACATTCACCGGACCGACACCGGAGAGGACAGCCGCCAGGACACGTTTGATTAAACTGACTTTTCTCGTCGGTTCTTTAATGGTCTCTAATATCAATATGTTAAAATAGTGATTTATTCGTCTAAATCAACACGAATGAGGTCATCTGGCTTAAATGGGTCGGGTTTAAGAGAAACGCTCTGAACTTTCATGAAGAGAGAGGACACAGGTCGAGGACACAGGTCGGGGACACAGGTCGGGGACACAGGTCGGGGACACAGGTCGGGGACACAGGTCGGGGACACTGGTCGGGGACACAGGTCTCCAATAATGCGACCGAGAAGATGACCGACCCAAATTTTTCTTCAAATCATCTTTCCACAGAAAAGTCAACAAAATACAATTTGTAGGAAAATCGAACCATCAGCGGCTCCTCTGGAAACCCCACAACATAAAACCAGTATAAAATACTAAATATTATCACCAACAGGCCCCTCGGGCCCGTGACCCGACAGAAAATACCTGCCCATGATTCTGATGACGCCTGAGGAGGCAGGTGGTTAAGCTCACCTGGTTTGGGTTTGGGTTTGCGACCAGGTTTTCCTTTGACCTTCGGCGCCGTCTCTTCTGGCTTTGTTCCCGCCTCTTTGCCCTCCTTGCTGCATTTGCGGACGCGCCTCCTGGAGCAGCTCGCCACCAGCAGGGCGGGGGACGGTTCAGCGCCTGGACAGAACCAGAGAGCCAGCTTTAGGACTCATCTGAACAGATGGACCCGACAAAGTGTTAAAAAGTATTGGACCTCGGTGTGTGTCTAATAGTAATACTACTAATAATGATAAAGCAGCCTGACGAGACTATTTAAATTTTAAAAGTTAAAGATCTGTTTTTTCCATCTTTAAGCAGCAACAACTGCAACCAAACACGGTAACTGGAGATCGGACTCTGACATCGCTGTGGTGGAAGTTTGTGAGCATGAACCGATCTTTTCAGGACCCACCACAGCCTCTCAGTGAGGTTCAGGTCCAGACTTTGACCACTTAGCTTTAGTCTTGTTCCTTTTGAGACATTCAGAGGTGGACTTTGAATTATTGTCTCGAACGCATGACCTCACAGACCGGTGACCTCACGGACTGATGACCTGACATTCTCCTCTAGAATGATCTGCTAGAGAGCAGAAGTCATGTTTCCCTCAATGACGGCGAGTCTGTAGCAACGCTTGAGTCATTGAACCATCAAATATTCTCCCACAACCTCTGAGGGTCACCAAGGCGCCTTGAGGCTAAACTCAGATGAACCTGAATGTTCTTCTGGGTCAGCAGTGATTGCAGGATGACAGCTTCTTCACTAAGTAGGGCTATGAGTGGAGTTATGAATGTGGACCCAGTTTTGTCACTTTTTTTGGATTGAGTCTCTAAGCGGTTGAATACTTTCAACACAGGCCTAGTTGGTATTAGATAACCTCATTAGCACTTTAAAACTCAGATTTTGTGTTAACTCGGGTTAACTTAATTTCATTCTAAATGTTGTTTGAAGACCCGACAGTGAAACCAAATACAGGAAAAAAACCCGGAGAGGTTCCAATACTTTGTCACAGCTGTGCTCCAGCTTCCATCATGGCGGCCATCTTTCACCTGAGATGTTTCCACCTCAGTGGAGCCAAGCTGATCGGCTATTCTGAGCATGAGTACGCTGCAGTGTTCTCTCCCTCACAGAGCAGCAACGCTGCTCTCAAAAAGAACAATATTTAGAGCAGCGTCTGACGGCAGCAATCAACAAATGTGCCCGCAGGGAAAACGGCGTGATAAACGGGTCCGAGCGGCTCGCTCAAGCAAAGTGGTTCTGAGGCTGATCTATGATGCCTGAGAAGACCTTTAATCTTTGAAAATACATCCGCTCCAGGAGAACATACAAATATGTACAAATTAAAACACACAGAGATACCCGTTTATATAATAATAATAATAATAACAACATAGTGATCTACCTGTAGATTAGCAGCACTCTGCCGGAGAAACACTGATGCTAAACCCATCAACACATGCTGTACGTGCACACAGCCAGGTTTAAACCAGGCAATCGGGATGAAATGAATGTTTAATGTGAAATGAAAAGGAACTATAAGAGTAAAATATGATATATAAACAAGATAGATCTCTTCGAGTCGGTTCATTTTCTTTAAATCTGGACTAAATCGGACCAACAGTTGGGATGTTTTGGACGAAAAACAGCGTTTCACAGGAAAGAGCTCCCCCTAGGGAGTAAAAAAAGAACTAGTAGAGTGTGATATTTATATACAAGTAACAGATCCTTGAGATGATTCATATGCACCAAAAATCTGGACTAAATCCGACCAACTGTTGAGAAGTTATGGCCCGAAAACATACAGCTCACCCTTGTGGCGGAAATATACAACCAACCTTTCCCAAAATCAACCCAGTTCTTCCTCGCACTAAGATCTACGTGGGTATAAAATGATCCATGACATAGTTTTTAAGTTATCCTCTTAACACAAAGGATCTGACTTTTCAGGTATATAATGCCGTTTCCCGTGCGGGTGAGATAAAACCCGTGGTTATGGTTAACTGAGGTGTGTGTGTGTGTGTGTGCGTGTGTGTGTGTGCGTGGGCGTGCACTCACAGTGGATCTTGTAGTCTGGCGGCAGCAGCCTGATGTGGGAGAGGGGGATGCGTCCTGTGTCGCCGTCGTCAAACTCCACCGTGATGAGGTCATCATTCTCGTCCACATCTGAACTTCCTGTTTGAAAGCAGCGGTCACATGTCAGCGGAGAAAACTCAACCCGACAAATGTTCATTTTGTTGTACATGAGGTGCTGTGAGTTCTTTAACCGTAGCCTCTTGTTGTTGATTTCAGTCACAGGAAGGAGTAAGAACCCAGACCCGTTCTGTTCCTATTGAACAGCGCTTCACAGTCACACACTCTGCTTTCACCTCTGCTTTACGTTTGTTTGTGCTGCCAGCTACGATTAAATTGGATTATATATGAAAGGTTTGCGTATGTCGACTGTACCGTTAACAACAGAGCCCGGGTAAAGGCAGCGGTACTGCTGGCTCCAGTAGGCGGCGATGCGGGTTCCCTCGGGGAGGTAACGCACAGAGGGAGGCTTCACATCGATGATCTGCACCAACAGAATGAAGAACTCTGTCAGGAACATGTCAGGAACCGCCCTCACAAACATCTCCACGAGGTTTTACGGCACAGACTTCTCAAAACTCCTCACATGTCGTCTATCGGCAGAGAGGTACTGAGATGTGGTCCAGTTCACTCACCGCCTCCTGCAGCAGCTGCTCCAAGCAGTAGATGTGAGGTCGGTTCCCTCGCTCGCCCTCCACCACCACGCTGTATCTGCAGGAGGAAGGAGACTCTCAGACCTGATGGGGGTTCTGACTGCAGCGTTCCAGAGAGTGTGAAACAGACCAGAACCGTCAGAACCGACATGTTGTCCACAGCAGTGCATTATTATTCCCACGGGGGATAAGAAATGTCTAGCTAACGTTTGTTGTGGGGTGAACCGGAGGAGATGTGTACATTTACGGCGCTCCGATGCGTCATCAAAGATCAGAGGGAAGAAAAACAAACTTCTGTGTTTGTTTATTCGTCTCGTCGACCCGAGGTTTGTGGACTCACATGTCGGGGGAGTGCACGGTGTTGACATGTCCGGCGTAGAGTAGTTGGTCATCCATCGGGATCAAAACTCTGAGTCCGTCCATCAGAGAATCCTTGTCCAGCACACACTGGACCGGAGCTGAACAGAACGCGAGCGTTAAAGACGGGTCATTGGTGTTCTGAGACAAACTTCAGGAGACGGTGTCCCTGCGTACTGACCAGGGGTGGAGGACCTCTCCGATACGCTGTTGCTGCGCGGGGGGAGGTGTTCGTCTTCACTGAAGCTACTGTCCTGGTTGGGTTCGAAGTCCTCGTCCGCCGCCATGCTCTCCATCAGCCGGCTCACCGCTCCTCTGGACGGCTGCAGGGACAACCACAAAACTCATCAGCCGCTTGAAGGAAGAAACAAAATGCCTGACATGTATTAGTTTATATCCTAGACACCCAGATTATGATGAAATAATCCTGCTGCTTGAACCAATCAGCCATAATATTAAAACCAACTGTGTAGTAATGTGTAGTTTTTCAAGAAGAAAAGTCCACTTGCTCCTAACATGTCCCACCCACTGACAGTAACGGACATAATGATGTGGCTGATTGGTGTAAGCTCAATTGATCTGAGCGCATCAATTGACAGACCATAAACGAAACCGCAACATGTTACATGCTGTCAAATACACAAACATCTCCAGCCCTGCCCACACAAAGAGCTCGACACACACACACACACTCGATCCGCCTGACGGGTTTCCAAAACAAACTCCAGTTCTGGGCTGGTGGCAGATGAAGAGCAATACGACGCTTTGGCAGAATTGTTACGATACAAGAGGTTTCATTTTTCTCGCTCGCTAAGCGAACAGAACAGTGTTGAATTACAACAATGGAAACAGTTCACTGAGTGTGTGTGTGTGTATTTTTGTGTGAGTGTGTGTGTGTGTGTGTGTGTGTGTGTGTGTGTGTGTGCGTGTGCGTGTTTAAGCCTAATAACCAAATTCTTCTTGTTTTGTCTTTGCTAAGATAATTAAGTTCACATCCATAATGATTCTTCACCACATCCATCACCCCACTGACCTCTCTGGCCTTCCTGGCTTTTGGTTGGCTCTTGCGTGACGGACTGAGGCTCAGAGGCCCGGCGCTGTCTGTGACCGGCCCACACAGGGAGGAGGGGCTCACATGCAGCGGAGAGTCCTTCAGCTTCTTCCTCTGCTTTACAGAAGTCACAACACACAGAGGTGGGACACGGGATGAATGACAGCAAAGAGCAGCTTCTGCTCAGATTGATATCTTTAGACACACACACACACAAACACACACTGAGGGTGGGATACTGCCTGCAGTTGTTCTTTCTTGTCAGTGATGCGACACAGACAGAAGGAGAGAGATCCATCGACTAACGTAGTGGACAACCTTGCTGGCACTTTGACACCCACCCACACACAAATGCACACATACCCATGCACACACACCCATCCGCACACAGGCACACAATCCCACTGGTGTCAAGGGAGGGAACCAGTTGAGTGAGGAGGGAAGGACCAGGAACAGAGAATGAAGACGAGGGTAAACAGGGAATGGGGTCTTGATGAGTTATTAACATACTTTCAGCACATCTTTCCCCTCTCGGCCGGGCGGAGCTGGTTTGGGTCTAGAGGACGGCTTCGGGGTGAAAGGAGGGACCGGGTTCTGGCTGGAGGACGCGGGCACAGATGCCTGACTGGCTGAGGTGGTGGCATCATGGAGGAAAATCCGTTCGCTGCGTCTCCTGGTCCAAGCTTCGTCCTCGCTGAAGCCCCCGACGCCGGAGCTGGTGGAGAGGTCCACGCTGAAGCGTTTGGGCGACCGGGTTAACGGGAGAGGTTTGGGCAGGGTCTTGCGTTTATTTGCCTCGTTTCGCTTGGTGGGGCTGGCGTGCTCGATGCGGCGGCTGGCGGGCGGTAACAGAGGGAGCTCCGGGGCAGAGCGTTTGCCGTGCAGCAGAGAGGGAAACTTCCTCAAGCGCAAGTCCGAACCGGAGTCGGACCACTCACACTCTGACGACCCTGATGGAGGAGAAGACCACATGATGTCATAGAAAAACATTTCCACACACACACAAACACTGCAGAGAAATGAAACAGGTTCCGCTCCATAGACATGCAGCCGGTAATGAACTCAGGTGTTGGGTTCTCTGGGATCGATATCCCCGTGAACAGAACCATTGATCACTTTCAAACTACTAAATAATTCACGAGTGAATCGTTACAGGCAGCCTGATGAATTAATGGATATTTAACTATGAATCAATAACACAACCCTGAAGAAACGATCAGGCGGTGAAGCTGCTCAACCACAAAAAGGACAATTATAGTGCAGGACGCCGTCAAAGGGAACCTGTGGAACAGGTCAAAGCAGGAGGGTTGGATCACAGGTCTTGTCAGAACCTACAATAACACACAGCTAATTCTGCAACGGCTGAATTACCCAGGGTGCTTTGCCTGCTGCGGCGCTTCCCATCATGGAGAATGCTCAGTGGCGTGGAGCTGACGGGGAGCGCACTGGCCGCAAACCGGGCCAGAAGACCGAGCCCGCTCTCCTCGCAGCCGGCGTCATAGTAGTCCGAATCAAACTCGTCCTCGTTGTCGTCCTCCTCTGAAGTTTCTGTAGGAGACAAAGTTTCAGCTCAGAGATGAACGTGGCTGTGGCACGGCTGTGGGCCGAAGGTCAAATCACTTCCTACATTCTCTACCGACCTCAGGCGGGAAAACAAGAACTGCACCGTACGGACTGTGACTTTACGTGAGAGTGACAACTTGAGAGGATAAATGCAGAGTGGAGTAAGCCCCGTCTGAAAGGACACACCAACATAGACGATACAGACTGTCTACACAAATAAACACCCACACCCACACAAACAACAGTGGAGGAGAGAGAGACTCTCCAGAACCACCGCAGCCTGCAGTCACATTCTGAACCCGTGTAACCAGACCCAAGTTGGAGCGACTGAGGTTGAACACAAACGTGTATGCGAGCCAAACTGACTGGAGCTCAGCTAGCAGGTATCATTAAAACAAGCATGAGATCTCAGGACCCCCCCCCCACACACACACACACACACACACACACACACACAAACCCTCTAGGGTGCGTTCACTGAAGAGAGACAGACAGAAGTTATGAAGCTGGCCCTGTTAATCACATAGCCGAGAAAATCTCAGCTCAGAAACCATCATCGGGTCACGTCTCACTCATAAAACCAGCATCGATTCAGCTTCTAATGAGAAACTATATTAAAAAAATTAAGTTCCTAAGCTGCAGGAGGCGCCGCCTCAGTGATCGGCTGTCGGGTTTTAATGAAAAATATTTAACAGCATCTGAAATCTTTTCAAGGATTTGAAACCAACCATCAGAATGAGCATAAACCCAAATGATAACCATTAGAATGGATAAACATAAAACTAGAATCCACTATCTGGCGCCGCTTCAGTGCTCGTCGTGTGCAGGACGTTTCATTTGAAACTTTGACTTATGCTCCTAATATCATTCTCTGCATGTCGTTTGTGGTGTGGGATTAAAAAAAACTATAATCAGAGATTACGACAAGAGAAAAGAAGAAGAAAAAACTAATCTGTCATGCAAACACACACACACACACACACACTCACTCACACACGCGGTAGCATTCTGCAGGTTAGCTGTGTTGCCTGCTGTTAGAGGTTAAAGGGTCTTGGCAACATATTAGCAGGAGGAGGGTCAACACTGATGGACACACAGCACAGGGTCTCTCAGGCGCCAACCATCCCTTCTTACTGACATCAAAGCCTTAAATGTCCCGTCACAGAGCTGAAGCAGGAAGCTTTGCTGTCCCCTCTGGTTGACTGTTTCACGTCTGTGCTCATCTGAGTAGAGCGGCGCATCACTGCACCAACATGACCAGTCCAACCAGTGGAAGTCAGCAAGGACCTACGGGACTCTTGAAGCTGAACAATAAAGCCAGGTTTGATTAATGTGCCCAATTTGAATTTAAATAAACTGATTGGGTTTGTGTTGGCGCCAGCCAAGAGTGAAATGAAACCAGTTATAAGGTCGTACCAGATCGCCAGCGTGTTTTGTATCGTGCTGTGAGTCCACCATGTATTCACCGCAGCAGGTAGAGGATGCAACAGGCGGAATCTGAGGACAGCCCTGTGAGGCCCCTGGGTGTAATGTCGGTATGAGCGACGATGGTTACCTCCTCTCTCCCGACACACACCTCAAACATCTCATTTTGAACAATCCCTCAGGAGATGGGAGAGTGGGAGTAACCATGGCGCAAATCGTGGATTTGTGAGAATACAGTAACAAAACAAGTCAGAGTTAATGTTCTGTGCATGTAGTTCAATTTGAGCATAGCCCATGTTAGCTGTCAATGAAGAATAGAGGGTGGGGCACTTCCTACTTACACAGCAGGTGACAGGGGTGTGGTCTCAGGCAGGGGCGGGGCATTGCAGTGGCGAGAGCACGAGAGCCTAGCTGTAGCGTAGCCTGGCCTTAGCACAGTCAAGCTCAAGCAAAGCTTTAGCCGCGGAGAAAAGCCGCAGCGAAGTAGCAAGGCTGCGCTACTCCTCGCCAAGCGTCTGTATTGTCGCAGCGGCGGCAGCGGCAGCACAAGCACACGGAGCAGGCTGAGAGACACTCAAAGCATCATGGGTAGGACAGGGTTGGGGGAAGGTGAGAGGACAGTAAGGTGTCTGAGAGAGCAACGTAAAGGGAGAAGGGTTATTTGAAGGTTTAGTAGACACAGGAGGAGCTCTATTGTGCAAATATCCCCCACATGTGACATGATTGGTGCCATCAGGAAGTTTGGGTTGAGTAGCAAAGCATTCATTTCCCCCAGATCACCGAGAAAATAGAGGAATTAGCCGTTAACGTTAAGTCTGGTGTCAATTTAATCACTACGCTAAAAAACAAGCTAACAAAGAATTCCAGCTACCTCTCCATTAGTTACATTTTAGGACCTTAAACTGGAAACAAAGCCAGTTTCATTCTTTCCCAGCGGGTTGGGCTTTGTGTGCTCTGATCTTAACCTCCACATGGAATGTTTCAGTTTCCCCAAATGTAAAAAAAAAACCTCAGGCTGAGCCGCCTGTCAACATTTAGCGGGAAAACTGAAGGGATATTTGACGAACAGAGCCGTCTACAGGATGTGTGAGGTGCAGTGGCAGCTGGACGGACCGACACAGACGGACAGACAGATGAAGCAGACACAAGGACCACAGCGCTCCGCTTTCTGTGCCAATCAGATCAACACCTTTAATAAAGCTTATTGGTACCAAACTGCAATACATCTTTTTGAAAAAAAAAAAATCTCACAGTTCACACAATATTTCAATATACAAATGCTACAGAAAATGGTTTGCATTGCAGGTATTTAAAAAAAAGAAAAAAGAAACACTGTAGAAAAAGGTCAACTCTTAAAAAAAAAGAAAAGAAAAAAAGGCAACTTTGCAAAGAAGCCAGCAGCGAGAGAGAGAGGTAGGCAATGGCCGCGCTAAAGCACAGTCTGAAAACAGCTGCGTGTGGCAGAACGCAACCGGAGACACAAGTTGCGGCGAGGCTAAAACACACGTTTGTCTGACTCAACAGCGAGGGCGAGGAGCTGTAAGATTTGGTCAGTAACCTTGGTCGAAGGAGTCGTCGGAGGAGCTGAGGCCCGCCTCCTCCAGCAGCAGGGATAAGTGCTTGTGTTTCTTCTTCTGAGGCTTCGGATTGGACAGGAGGGACGTCGGCGACGAAGCGGACCGCCTCTTCCTGGTCAGGCCGCCGTGGGAACGTGTCCCAGAGTGGTGGGGCCAGCCCCCTTGAGCAGAGCTGTGCTCCTCTGAATCGGAGTCTGGTGCGGAGAAAGTACGGTTAATGATTCAACAACAACACAAGCTGAGAGGATAAATAGGATGTTATTAAAGTCTAACGACTGACTCCTAATGACCCGACGCCAGTGTGACCATCCCGACGGGGGGGGGGGGGCTTTGTTAGGTCCATGCAGCTGGTTTCATGAAGATGAAGAACATGCAAGTCATTAAGTCTACAGCTGGTCCTCTGGTGGGATGATGAGACGATCTCAGGCCAAACAAACGTGTGAGGGAGAGAACTTTTAATATCCTGAAGCATCTAATGAAGGGACACTCGGGTTATTCCAGAACCAATAATGTCCTCGTCCATGTGATCATGAGACGAGGTTAAATCATTTAAACTCCAGTAATAGTCCTCAGGAAATGTTACTCCAACACAAGTGAAACAGTCCATTTGCAAGATAATGCAGGGCTGTGAATAGCAGGGCAGAAATAAAGGTCAGAGTTCATGGGTCCACTTTTTGAAGAGGCTGGGCTAAAACTGGCACCAACAGAATGGTGAGGAGGAAACCACAAGGAACATTAAGGCTCGTCTGAATTTTCCCATAATACACCCTGATGACTTATGACCCTTCCATCCGGGTTGTGGGTGAAAATCTTCTACCGGTCCCAAGCCCAGATAAATGGGGAGGGTTGTGTCATGAAGGGCATGTTGGGTAAAACGTATGTCAAATCATTACCAGGTTTCCAAACCGGATTCGTTTGTGCTTTGGTTAATAAATATATTCATTGGTACCGTTAGCAACAGGACCGTCGGAAACTATGGATGGAATCAGAAGAAGTAAACACCTCCATGACTCAGGGCGTCTGGGGAACGATTAGAATTTAAGACTGATGAGAGGAAAGTTGGACTGTTTGAAGACGGGGTCCAGTTATATCCGGTGTAAACCAAACACAGCATTCCACCAAAAGCCCGTTATAGACAAGCACACAGATGGGAGCGTTATGTTGTGGGGATTCTTTGCAGCTTCTGGGCCGGGACGACTTGCCATAATTGAGGGGAAAGTGAATTCTGCTCTCTGCCAGAATATTCTGAAGGAGAATGTCAGATCATCAGTCAGTGAGGTGAAGCTGGAGCCCAGCTGGGTCAAGCAGAAACTTCACTGACAGTGATGCTCAGCAGAAGAGTAAGTAAGTCCACCTCTGTGTGACTCCTAAAGACAATGAGAGCCCGACCCAAGGTCTGGACCTGAACCCCTTCGAGATACTATGGTGGTACCTGCAAACATCAGTTCAGACTCACAGACCCTCCAATGTGGCTGCAGTGCAGCATTCTGCAGAGAGGAGTGGGCCAAAATTACCCAACAGTGATGTCAGAGACTGATCTCCAGTTATTGGACGTGTTAGGCTGCTGAAGGTGGAACATCTAGTCATAAGGTCCAGAGGGTGATACTTTTATTCTTTTTCAAGCTACTGGAGGACCTTTTTGTATTAATAAATAAAATCCTACGCGGCACTTTGTGTTTCCTCCGGTTGCCTCGGTTCCTATTCTGTAAGAAGATCGGATTTAAAATGAGATAGACAAAAACTGCAGGGGCGGGGGTCCAATACATTTTCACCTCACTGTACATTTGGTTCTGCATTCAGATTAGATGAAGACACGTCACTGATGGGATTATGAGCCTTTAGTTACATCATCCTTGATAAAAGGATCCGTTCATTGTTGGTTTTGGTCTTTTTGTTTGTCAATGAGAGAAAACGTAAAATCAGTAGGTAAGTAAGTTGGGGAAAATAATTGAATGTCATGGTCTGCTTAGTATCTTTTTTCTGGAAAACTAGTAAGAAGACCAAGTAAGATTATTTTGTCCGATTATGACCAATGTGTCACATGGACCTTGCTGCTCTAAGGAAAGGGGTCACCAGCGGACCTGTGATGCATCACATGCAGGTCAGTCTCTGAACGCATCCCTTGGACTCTGTTAGTTCATAATCGACATCGGGACTGGTATACAGCGGTCTGGTTCCATCGGCAGGTACTCACTGTTGGAGCAGCTGCTGAGCTCTGATCTCATGGGAGAGAACAAAGCCGTCTTCTTCTGACCTTTCACCTTCCGCATCGTCTCTGAAGCAGACGCCTTGGCGGGCAGCTTGTGCTTGGCCCCTTTAACGGACGACTGGATGCAGCGCTCCTTCATTCTACTTTCCGCAGACTTGCCCTTCGCCTTGTCTAATTTAGAGTTGGCGTTGGCGGCGAGTCTACGAGACGCACCCAGTGAGCTGAGCTGCGAGAGAGAGAGCGCTCTGTCCAGGTCCGACGCCAGCTGCTCCTGCTCGCTCGGATGGCCCCGCTTCGCCTTCAACAGCTGACAACAGAGAAGGACCTCATTAATGGACCTGGGCGACGGACTGCTGCCACCATCTAAACATCTTTCCACGTGCTCTACCTCCATGGAGTGACTCGTAGACGGCTCCTGTTCACTCCAGTTCTTCTTCTTCTTCTTTTTCACTTTCACTCCTCCACTTCCTGCTTCCAGCTCCTGGTCTTCTTTGGAGAGGCGAAACTTCTTCCTCTGTCCATCCCCAGCTTCGGAGTCCTCAGAGTATTGCACCGACCGCCCCACCCTGACAAAGCAGAACATTTATGCTGCATTTATCCGACAGAACACCAACAACCAAATACGTAAATCAGGAAACCTTGTCATCTGAAGATGAGGAGAAGATCATCTTCAACAAAGTCACCTTAAAATGATCTTTCCATGGCAAACAAAAAAAAGATCCAAACACTGATTGGTGCACCTACTCCTCATTGTTAATCCATGTTTAGAGTCGGTGAAGCTAGTGTTCATAGTTTGGAAGATATGCTTCAGAAAAGAACCTCAGTGTCACGCAACACGTTACCATGGAAACCACACAAAATGGAATTAAGAACATCAAAAGTAAAGCCATCCGTGTGGTTAACATTAGCGACGTTACGTTCGGTGAGGCTGGTGTTGTGGATTTGTTCTGGACAAGATAACATCCATTGAGTTCCACCTAGAAAGAAATAAATCACTTTTTCATGGAAAGAACAAAACCTTTAATTTGTAGAACTCACTTTCCGGGCCTGTTGTCCTGTTTGGGAGGTGTAATCAAGTGTTTCCTCTTCCGGGGTCGTCCTCTTCCCCGCCTGGTGAGACTCCGCCTCTCATCTTCCTGCAGCTGCCGCTCCCTGGTATACGCACAGGAGAGTTGAGGTGTGCTGGTGTGGAGGCGTGGGAACAGTGTGGCTCTGTGTGTTTGGCGGCAGCAGCAGTGATGAATTCACGCTGCGCCGTTCTTACGCTATGAGGCGCCGTGTGAAATGATGCTCACCGCTTGTCTCGGCGTCGCTGCAGCTTGCTCAGATCTCTCTGCTTCTCCTTGTACGTCTTCTGCAGCTCTGCGAGGCGAACGCGGTACTCCACTTCCACTGCATCCAACACGTCCAGGGATAGTTTACTGTACAGCTGCAGGGAGGGAAGAACGGCGTCACATTTCACACACCGGCACTGTGTCACCTCTGGGTGACAATCAAGTCTGCCTCTATCTTACCGGCTCCTCCTTCCGCTGCCTCCAGCTGTACTTCTTCTCAGGATCCAGTGTTCTCGGCAGGTCGACGTGGGACTGCTTCTCAATGGCCTCCAACAAAATCTGCCGGCTTGCTTCAAGAAGACAATCCAGGCCCTCCAACGTCAGATCTGGTTGGGAATCCGAGGAATAACAACATTAGAGGAACTCTTTAATCTCACATGATTCATCTCTTATTTCCTTCTTTCCTCTCCTCTCTCCTTCTCCTGCATCTACTCACCTTGCTCCAGGCTGATGTTCTCCATTTCTTGCTGGGCCATTTGACTGAGTAAGGCCATCCCCTCCAGTGCCACCATCTCCAGAGCGCCAGTGCTGCTGCAGTCTGGAACCACTTGGGGGGTTTCTCTCTGTGGTGAGAGTGTTGGGGGGGTCTGCATGCCGGGAGGGGCGTGGACCATCTCACTGGCCGTCAGTAAGGCGAGCATCCCTGCCATGGGATCCTCTATCCCAATGACCAGCTGGGGGGGCGAGTCGAAGGTGGGAGGAAGACAAACGGGAGTTGGGGTGATGTTTTCCGCCTGACTGGGGTGGAGCAGGTTAAATGGAGTGGGGGCTCGGTCCGGTTCGCACACCGTGGTAATTTGCTCTTGTGAGGCACAGATCTGAACCGATTCCCGGTTGTCCGGATCAACAGGGATGCAGGGGTGATGTCGTCCTGCCTCCTTGATGACCTCTGATTTAGGCACTGCTTCAGTGAGCAGAGGAGGCAGAGGGTATGCCGCCTGGCAGGAGTACGATGACACCTCCATTTTGATTTGACCTTCTTCCTTCGCCTCCTCTCTGACTTCTTCATGTCTTTCAGCTTGTCGTGGCGGCGGGCTGCACACGCGCAGAAGTAGCGGTGGTGGCGTGGACTTCAGGTTTGCCCCCTCTCTCTCTCTGTCCGGGGTGTCTAGCACAGGGCTGCAGCTCCTGCAAAGAGGACCCAGAGGTTCTGGTGTCATGTCCAGCCGAGGCTGCTCTGCAACGGGTTCCCGCTTGAGAAAAGGTGCCGTTTTTGACGACTCCCGTTTCTGTGTTTTGAGGTCCAGCAGCCTCGAATGCAGGTGGATTGAGTTCAAAGGGGCAGCAGAGGAAGGAGAGCGGGAAGGGCGAGGAGTGATGACTTCAGTGTGTGTCCCTGTGGGTGTCTGGATGTGGAAGGGGGTGCGGTGTGACCCAAAAGGGGCGGCGTTGGATTGGTATGGATAACCTGGAGGGAGATCTGTTGCAACAATAAAGCAAAAATACAGAAATTAGATTCAGTACAGAGACAAATCTAGAGTCACTTAAACTTCAGAAGGTCCGTTAACCTGAAGGTGAGCAGCTGATCAAACAACACGGTCCACGCGAATACTCAATAAAACGCAGGAATACATATATAATGTATATACACATACATACACACACATCTACTTATGTGCGGCTTTAGCTCAGTGGGTAATGCAATTGTCCATCAACCAGGAGACGCGGGTTCGAGCCCAGCCCCCGACGCAACAAGCTGTGGGTTTGTGTCTGCTTCAGGTTTTTTCTTGGACCATGTTTCTACCCTTAAACTCCTCCCACACTCACCTGAATAGATGCCTTGAAAGGCTGCGGCGGCGGGCTTCCGTCCACGCTGGACCTCCCCCTCCTCAGCAGCCTCCTGTTTAGGCTGCCGTGGGGAGGATGGTGGAGGAGAGGCCGAGCGGGGAGAAGGAGGGTGAGGCAGGGGTGTCGGTGGGTGAGACAACACTCCCTGTCGACCATCCTCTGATTTCAGGGCGGTCACTGGCGATGGGAGCGGAGGCAGCGGGGTGAGGGAGGAGGTAGACGGGGTCGGTGAGTGAGAAGGAGGGTGAGGCTTACGGGGGTGCAGGACGGGTGAGGAGAATGGAGAAGACATCGAGGAGGGGCAAGGTTTGGGATCGGCGTTTCGCTTCTCTGCTTTGTCTTCCATCTCCGGTCGGCGCTCGCTGGCCTTTAAACGCTCCTGAAACACAGGAGAGGAGCGGGTTCAGTATAACCTGAGGGTGTGTGTGTGTGTGTGTGTGTGTGTGTGTGTGTGAGATATATAGATTTATATATTTATTTATTTTTATGCCTCATTATAATGTAAAGGCTAAATTTGTGGCAGCAGTCTAGGATGAAGAAATGTACGATTCCTTTTCGTTTTGTCTCTGACAGAGTTGAATGATTTTTTTTTTGTTAGCACAATTGATTTTCATAATAAATATTTTAAACCTTACAGGTGTAAAAATGCTGAAATTGAAAAACAAGAATAGGTTTAAGTGTTTTCTATCAGATTAAAAAAGTCAAATGTAAAAAAAAAACCATCCTACGTTTTGTTTTTCTCTACTCTACATGAAATGTTCTGCCAATTCTGGAATTGGTCACATGTAATCATTTTAGTCTAAACTCCATTTCCATGTTTTTATTGGTGATGTGTATACGGACACTATTATGCAAATGAGACCTGCTTACAGGGGGGGTCTCTGTGTTTGTGTTTACTCTACTAGACCAGATCCACTTACGACTAACTGTGCGTTCCTCTGCAGCTCCAGGACTTGGACCGTGTGCTGCTGAATCATGAGCAGCTCTTGCTGCCGGAGCATCTGCTGCTGGGAGAGGAGCTGGAGCTGGGCAGCATGCTGTAGAGAGCTGCTCGTATCGTAAACCCCCGACCACACCGGGCCTCCTCGCTCCAGGACCTCACCTCCTGCAGAACAATGGAGGAGAGCATGAGGATGATGTCGTTCAGGTCATTTGGAATGTTGGAAGTCTTTGCTGTCAAATATGTGTAAATTATTCCTCGATCTCAATGGGATATTTTCCTGATTAAATAAAAATATATATCATTGTTTCAATACTGATTACGACCAGTTTCTTTTAGCTAACACATTCAACTCTTTATCCATTTCTTTAAGCTAACACTTTCAACCGTTTTTAAATTTCCTTAAGCTAACACTTTCAACTCTTTATCCATTTCTTTAAGCTCACACTTTCACTGTTTATCCGTTGATGCAGCTGAATCAGGTGGAAATATGTTGATTTTTAAACAATGTTATGTATAACTTATATCCCATTTTTAGTACAATCTAGGTAATTGTCCATGTAGTCGTTGGCAGCTATAGAAATATCTATCCCTGATTGATCGTGCTTGATATTAGCATGTGTTCTCTATCCGCATGAAGTTTTCATACTTTTATTTGGCTCAAATACTAAAAGAAATGTAATGAATGAAATGAAATCAGCAGACTAGTATTATGCAGCAATACTTGAGGAGATAGATGTTCATACAGACGGAGGTACCGAGAGAGTTCCAGTCCTACCGTAGTGTGAAATGGGCTCAGTAGGGATTACTAATAGTTGTCCAGACTGTGGGTCCCTGGCAAACTGGTATGAAGTGGGCATGGAGCCCGACAGAGAGGGTGGGTAGCCGGGGGGCAGGGTCTGGTGGAGTGATGAAGGACCCAGGCCTAGTTGGAAGAGAAAATGGGAGAAAATTGCAAAAAAAAAAAAAAAAAAAAAAAGGGGGAAAAAGGTGTGAGAATATCTTGGACTGAGCAGGTCAGGAGGAAACAATTGAGGTTAGAACATCATTTTTTTTCAGCGTCAAATCAAAAGCAGCACTATGCACATGTGTTTTCCCGTACTTTCATTTGTTACATGTTCAGTTATGTTGACATCAGAATGTGAGCACGTGGATCTTGATGCTATTGGCGGACCAGGAATGTCCCGTGAAGAACAAGAATGTCTGAGGAACTTCACTGCTGAGTACCGCCGATAGACCACTCCTCCCTTTTCTGCTGCACCCATCAGAGAGGGCGGCAAAGACTTTTATAGAATACTGCTCGCATGCAACCTGCTGCTGTTGGACCGATCTAGAAGCTTGGGGTCATTAGCAGGATGGAAAACTTTTGATGACAGGATTGAGACATAGATGTTTACTGAAAAGGGAAAGACTTGCTGCTACATGTGACATAGTGAACTACTGCGCCGGTCCACATCTAGCAGTCCGCTTTAGTGGAAATATGATGTGGAAGCTCACAGGAAGACATGGAAGGTCATCGGGATCCAGCAGGAATCATTCAATGCTTGCATTTGTGGGGGAAAAAAGCCGACTTTCCAATGTGACGATGAAAATAAATGTCTGTGCAGTATTAAAGCTACAACGATGTTGTCATACTAGAAACGGTCAACACATAGGTGATTATTTCCATTTACCTAAAGACAATTGTTTTACTTAACTAATATCTCAAAAGTCAGCTGTTCCTGTAACAAACACAAGGAAATACTTCCAATTGAGAAGTTATAACTTTACGATTTCTTGCACTATTGTGTGTTTTTTTTATTATTTGTCCTGGTTTATTTTATAATAATACAGTTGTTGCATCATCCATTCAGCTCCTAAGTACACCTCACTATTTAACTTCTCATATAAAGCTGTATAATTCTAAAATCAGGAAGATCCATGTCAGACTTCTACCGTCACGCAAATCCTGTGTCATTTCTGTAAACATTAAAACACACCCCAGTAGTGTTTTAACACCTTTGTCCACATACCGTATGGTGAGCCGGAGAGCCAGACTGGGGGGGCTCCAGGTCTGGGCATCCATGGGTGAGAGGTCAGAGTCGAGGGGTCAGGAGGCCATCGCCCCGCCCCTGCCAGAGCAGTCCCGCCAGTTACCATAAGATTGGGGTTCATGAGGCTAGGCGTCATCATGTTGGGCGTCAGGCCGCTCGACAGCGGGGCAGGGTGCATCTGCGTGAACTCTGCCAGCTCCTTTGACTCTCTGGACGAAAAGCAAACACGTTTTCACGCTTCAGAAACCCATTTGTGCAGGAAAAGATGTGAAAGTGAAGACGGAAGGTTTTTGGAATGGGTAACCTCCCACACGTCTCACGTTTGACCTTATATGCATACTTCGGCACATCCGCCTCACCTGAGAACTTTCTCCTGCTCGCGCTCCAGCCGGCCGGACAGCAGTCTGTCATTGTGGTGACGAGAACGCTCCTCCCCTCGCTCTTCATCTGTGATGGGATCAGAGGGGGGGGGGGTATTAAAGACGCTCAGTAGCTGCATCACAAAGGCTGCCTGTGTGTTTAAACCCTGGTCCCCCAATTGAAATTTTCTTAAAATCATAATGCTTCCTGCATTTTAAATGCTCTTATTTTGAAGTATTGCAGTGGAACAAGAACAGGGCTGGTCGGTTTCGTTCAGGAACTTTAGGATTTGTGACTGACTCTAGGCTCCCGCTAGCTTTAGCCACTCTGCTAGCGTTAGCTCCTCCCGGCGCTGATCGAGCTTTTGTGTGTATCACATGATAAATGGTCAGATCTTCAAACAAAATTTTACAAAAAAGAAAAAGAAAGGGGAGCCTCAGAAGAAACAAAATATATTCTTAAATATGGCAAAAATCTCTTCAACCAGCATGTAAAAATGCACTTCTCTGCTAAACAGCTAGTTGTGCCCCCTTCAGCTGGAGATCGGTCTCTGACACCACTGTAGGAAGCAGAAGTTCTGCCACTCTTCTTTGCAGAACTTCAGCCACATTTTTGGGTTTGCAACAGCTTCTCATGGTGTTCAGGCCAGAACTTTGTTTGGGCCACGTCAAAACATTAATTATCTTCCTTTTGAGCCCTTGGGAGGTGGGTCTTCTCTTCTGCTGGGGATCGTCTTGCTGTATGATCTGTTGTGCTTGAGCTTTGACTAAAACTGATGACAGAACAGCCGCCCTTAGAATCTTTTGCCAAAAAAGCAGAATTCCCATTTCCCTCAATTATGGCACTTTGTCCTGACCACAAAGCAGCGCCACAAAATGACACTGCTGCCTCTCTGCTTGTCCGTAAGTATAGAGTTCTCTCTGTGGAATGCTGTTTGATTCACACCAGATGGGTCAGGACCACCGTCTTCCAAACAACTTGACTCATCACTTCACAGAAGATTCTCCCAGAAGCTATGAAAGTCATCGGGGAGTGTTGTGGAAAACTCAAGACGAGTATTATCTTTCTTCTGAGTCAGCAGAGGAAAGCCACCATGGATGGTAGCTTTGCCCAGTGTCCTTTGAATAGTGGAGCCATGAATGTAGAACCTAACAGAGGCGGGAGAGGCCTGAATATCCTTGGATGTTTTCTTTGGATCTTTTGTGACTTCCTGAAAGGACTTTGGTCCTGCTCCTGGTGGAGTTTTGGAAGGTGGGCCCATTCTGTGAAGGTTCAACCATTGTTCCTAGTATTCTCCTTGGGTAGGTAATGTGTGGTTCTGCGGAGTCCCAGGACCTTAGAAAACACCTTTGGAACCCTTCCCAGACTGATGGGAGTTCAACCTCTTTCTGGAACTTCTATTGATTTTGGCATAGTGTGCTACTGATGAGACCTAGGAGGCACCCCCCCCCCCCCCCTCTTCTGAAAATGCTCCTTTTATGTGATGAGGTGATTGAGCAGGACTAGTGAGGATCAGGTCTTGGTATGTGTACAATTAATTTGTTTTTAAGAAAAGAATACTTTTTTAAATGGCCCCAGTTGACATTGGATAACATTTGTCGGAATCACCGATGACAATTTGTATTTTTGTGTTTAATCCGATTGTCTTTTTATGTTAATGTTTGAAGAGGCGACGAAATATAATGTGTGATACACATTAAAACAGATTCAATGAGGAGCTTTTCATATACTTCTTCTTCTTTTACAGTACCGTACATTGAATAAAGGGACACAACCTTTGACAGAAAGGAAGCTGGATGGTTGAGAGTTACACTGGAAAATATGTGGGGCTACGTGACATTGGCTATATAACGGTGACATGACACAGCATGTCAAACGGCGAGGAGCTAAAAATACAAAGTTGGGAAGCAGCCTGAACACAACGAGCACATGCACACACACGTACTGCCCAAACACACACAAGTACCGCACAAACACACACAAGTACCGCACAAACACACACACACGTACTGCACAAACACACACACGTACCGCACAAACACACACAAGTACCGCACAAACACACACACACGTACCGCACAAACACACACACGTACCGCACAAACACACACACGTACCGCACAAACACACACACAAGTACCGCACAAACACACACGTACCGCACAAACACACGTACCGCACAAACACACACGTACCGCACAAACACACACGTACCGCACAAACACACACAAGTACCGCACAAACACACACGTACCGCGCAAACACACACAAGTACCGCACAAACACACACAAGTACCGCACAAACACACACGAACCGCACAAACACACACGTACCGCAAAAACACACACACGTAGAGGAATGGCTTGCTGCGAGTGTCAGTTAGCAGCCTAGTACCACAGAACACATATGAACGTGTCATTACTGCCTTACCACACACAAATATATATATATATATATATATATATATATATATATATATATAAATAAATAAATATATCTATATATAGATATATCTATATCTATATCTATCTATATATATATCTATCTATATATATCTATATATCTATATATCTATATATAGATATATATATAGATGTAGATATATATAGATATATAGATATATATCTATATCTATATATATATACACGCTAAAACCTGCTTACTGGGAGGGCAGAAAAACAAAGATGTAGAATAAACATGAGGATCTACCTCCTCTTCCATCCCATCCATGCCGAGTTAAGTTCCCTCACTGGGATAAATGTTTTATACAAATATTCTGATCCCTTCAGTTCTGCTCTGGGGACGTGTGTGTGCGTGTGCATGTGTGTGCATGTGTGTGTGTGTCCGTGTGTGAGAAGCATGTAAAGGACAAGGGACTTTAACAAACCCTGACATGCTCTGCAGGAGAGGTTTCAGACTGTTTCCAAGGTTACTGGGAGTCTGTCCCACATGCTATCCTCCCTGCATCAGAAACCCAGCGATTAGTGCTGAACCCCCCCACCCTCCCCTCTTCATCACCTTCCTCCCATCTCACACTCTCTTTCCACTACTTTACTTCCCGGCACACTTCTCTCTTCCCGTCCATCAACCTATCGATCTACGTCCTACGCTTATCTCGAGCCTATCCGTCTGCTCCTCCTTCCCGCGTCCCTCCTTCTACCAGTCCATTGATGTCTTCTGCACGAATCCTCCGCTGTTTATTTACAGCTCCTCTCAGCGGGAGGGAGTGACACCATTAGACCATAACTCTGCTCCAGCGAGGGAATGAGTTAACGTCGCCCAGCTGGGATACACCTGTATAACCACATACCGATACACAAACATCTACAGCGCTTTACACAAGTCCTTACACACACACACACACACACACAAACATGCACAAAGACAAAAGGAGCCCGTCACTGTGAAGACTGATCCATTGCTTAGCAACAGAACCACAGTCTTATTGTATTTCGAGGCTTGTTTGTAGCTTTTAGCTGCACTCTGTAATGACTTGTTTAATGCAGAGGGAGCAGTGGAGCGGGTGGAGCGGGGGGGCTGGAGAAAAGAGTGGAGAAATAGCAGGGGTTCTGAAGTGGGACAAGGAGGGAGTGCTGCTACAAAGGGACATTCTAGGGGGACAAGAGTGGAGCTGTGGGGGGACAGAGCTAGACAGACGGGGTGAGAGATGGCGAGGAAGCACCGTGACCTTGACGTCTGAAGAGGGAGGGCTGAATGGTGGGAATCGCTCTGCAGCCAAGAAAAGCAACAAATTAGCCAGCGAGACACCTTCCAACAGAGTTGAAACATGACAACTGCTGATTCTGCGGCGTGTCTGTGAGTGAGGCGGGGTAGTTACCACTTCCAATCAAGTCACATGCATGAACACCTCCAAGCCAAACAGGGATGAAGAGACATGACTTTGATTGGAAAGAAAATGAACATTCCATTATTCATGGGAGCCGAAATGAGGAATCATTTGCCCCTCGGTTCATTTAACTAAAGCGATCTACATTCCCCCGCAGTGCCATTCCGCTGGATGCCACCGTTAAAAGTAGAGCGGCAGAAAATATTAGAAAAACGTTTCAACTAAATGAAGCGGGCTCGATTTAACATGCCAGAAACTATAATGACACAAATGACTCCTGTGATGGAGCGGCAGTCGTCACATGACTCCTGCCGGCCAATGAGAGTGTGAGGGCGGCGACAACGAAGATGTCTCTAGAGGATCCAAAGGGAAAACGGTGGAACAAACAAAAAAGTCCACTGCAAGTTCACTACACTGGAAAAAAAAGTAGTGAACTTGCAGTTCACTTTTTTTTTTAAATGTGTATAGTTTATGGTAAAATACCTGCAGCTGTGGTTGCCAGAATGTCGCTGTAAAAAAAAGATAATGGTAAAAAAAAAATAGGGGTAAAAAAAAAAAATAGGGAAAAAAATATATTATGGTAAAAATAAAAAAGAAAAGAAAATAAGACGTTATGGTAATTACCATGAAAGAAAACTGTGCTGTAAACTTGTTTACGGTACAATGGAATCAAATAAAATTCCAATAAATTCAGACTTTTTAGAGAACTTGATATCAAGACTATTTAAAAATCATGAACTTTCAACCCTTTGTTACTGTAGAAATGAAGATAAAGTTTTGCTAAAGGGCAACGGTTTTCTTTAAATTCAAATGTACATAACAGTAGAATCTATAATTTAGACGGATTAATACCATTACTGTCATCAAATCATTTTGTTTTTTGTCTATTTTACACAAAGTTTTTGTTTTCACTGTAAAATTGTGTGTTTTACATATTTTGACCATAAAAAAAGTTAGTATTATTATTAGTTACTGTTTCTTGCTTTATGGAAATCCCCTGTATTTACTTACAACCATCTCTTACTGTTGCACTTTTTACAATTTTCTACTCTAATTTTAACTGAAAGTTTTTAGTGTTGAATGTACTTTTAAATTCAACAAAAACAACTTTGTACCATGTATGAGGAGCATTCCTTAATTACTACTATATTAATTCTAGTTATTACACTATTAAAGTTTTGTTTCTGCAGAAACAGAATGTTCATACTGTATAATTGTGAAATCATTTTGATTTCACGGTTTGAAGAAATCTGAACTCATTGGAAGTTACTGTCATTTTATTTAAACTTATTTAAACAAGTTTACAGTCGATCTGTTTTTCCATGGGGATTTTGTTTTTACCGTAAAGTCTTGCACATGGTCAGTAAAGTTTTTAAGGAGAATTTCTAGCAACCATAGCCTCGTATTTTACCGCAAAGTAACCCAAATTTTTTTTTTGTTATTTTTTTTTTTTTTTACAGTGTAAATATAGTTTTTGTTATATCTTTAGCTCTCTCGCTCTGAGGAAGGCGTTAGCAGCAATCAAAAAATAAAAACAAATAAATAGGTGAAACTGAGATGAGGGTCAGGGTCAGGGTTACTTCTGTTCGTGTCACCTTTTATCTCTGGACTCTCATCGGGATTAAATGTTCTGGTTCGGAACCACAAACCTTTACCTTCTAGGATTCTACTAGAGGGTTAGCAGAGCGCTGCAGTAAACCAATGTTCCTGCATGAATGATGAAGCCGCACAAGCGTGTCCATCGGTGTCCTCACCTTTAATCGTCGTTTGCAGGAGTGTCCTCGGTGTATCTGAAGGTCCACTGCTCGGTTTGCCGGTGCTGCCGCTGTCTCTCTGCCGGGCCACGGCTACAGCTATGCCGACTGGAGGATGGCGCACCTCTCCCTCCGCCTCCCGTCCGAAAGAGCGGGCGCTGTCCGGCCGCTCCTGCTCCCTCTTGAGCTGGGGAGGGACCCTCAGCGCCCCCGAAGCACCCGACCCAACCAATACCCTTTCCCTGTCTCTCTCCCGCTCCCTCTCTTTTTCCCTTTCCCGCTCCCTCTCTTTTTCCCGTTCTCTCTCCCGTTCGTTTTCCGACGCAATGTTACCAAGACCCCCGAATGGCCCCCGGTTGTCCACATTGAGCCTGGAGGACCCAGGACCCTCGGCAGCAAAGTTCCCGCTGTACTTAATTAGACTCTGCATGGCTGAGACCTCGGTGTTATCGGAACCTGCTCCTCCGCCTCGCTCCCCACTACTGGACCCTCCCGCCAGCGCACCCCCTGGTCGGTAGAGCGCCGATGGGTCCAGGTAGCGTCTCTGACTCCCCTCCTCTCCTGCGGGCCCGTGTTGGGAGGGGTGCGTTTGTGGGGATTGGCTGTGGGTGGAATGTGTGTTGCTGCTGCTCCTGGAGGGGGTGTGGTGCGGGTGGGGCTGCTGGCTGTGGGGGGAGGAGAGTGTGTGTCCGTGTTGGGCCGCCAGAGCAGCCATGTGACTCGTAGCATAGTTGGCTAACGGGCTAATGGTGTTCCACTTGGGCTCTGCCCCCCCCCTCTCTATGCCCAGTCGAAGCGAGTTTTTAGGGCTGTCCCTGGTTTCTGGACTAAACCTTGATTGACTGGAAGAAAAGGGCGGGTCCTGTCCTCGTTTACCAACGGAACCGTTGGAACAAATGACAGAACCTTCCTCTCTTTGATTGCCTGAATCGCCAGAGTGGGAGAGGCGAGGATGTTCCATCAAGCTCCTCTCGGGAAACCTGTAGCTCTCCCTCTCCCTGATTCGGTCGCGCTCCCTCTCTCTCTCTCTGTCTCTCTCTCGCTCTTTGTCTCTCTCTCTCTCTCTGTGTTTGTCACCGTTCTTATTGTCCCGGGCCTGTGAGGCGATCTGGATGGGCCCGATCCGCTCGTCGTAAACCTCCACAGAAGGCACATATGTGGGCGCGCTTACTCGCTGCTCTCTGAGAGGTTCTCTGGGTATGGAGGGATGGGGCCCACCCGGAGCGGACGGCTGGAGGGCAGGAGGATGGGCGTAGGAGAGGTGGAGGTTCCCGGACGACCCGGAGTCGTTCCTCCTCAGTCTTTCCGAGTTAGAGTTATTTGAGTTAACGTTAGAGTTGTGGTTGTGTTGGGGTCGGGAGCCCCCCTCTTCATCCCGAGCCCCTCTGTCCGTTTCTGTTCCGTGGCACCGGCCCCCAGCCCCGACTCCGCCTGAGGGGAAAGAGGGCCGCGGCGGCGGCGACTGCCGTGACCTGGACTCTGCGGTGGAAGGCGTGGAGTGTGACTTCTGGTGGTGATGAGGATGGAAAGACCAAACGTCTCTCTCCGCGTGCCGCTCCCTTTCTCGCTCCCGGTCGCCGCTCCTCGCCCGCCGCTCCTCCTCGCTCCTCCCATCCAGCGTCAGGTCTACCACACTGTGTGGCCTCTGCTCCTCTCTCACCCGCTCTCGCTCCCTCTCAGCCCGGTAATGCCGCTCCCTCGCCCCGTCTCGTGGCGTCCTCTGCGGGGGCGTGGAACTGGATGCTGTGGTTGGTGGTGCGGACGGGGGGTGGAGGGGCAACTGACTCAATGAAGCCGGCAGGTAAAAACCCTCTGGAGGACAGGAAGCAGAACGTGGGGGTCAAAACGTACTTATTCATAATAACAGAACGATAAACAATAATGAACGGAGAACATACGAACAGAGACCAAAGAATAATAAAAAATTATATATATATATATATATATATATATATATATATATATATATTATTTAATAAATAATAAACAACAATAAGCTCAAATATGGATAAATGAAAAACCTTTAGGGTTTAAATTGTTGATTGCACAAAAGAAGCGACCGGTTCTATTTACTGATATTAATAACCTGCAGGTTAATCAATAATGAAAATAATCATTAGTGGCAGCCCTAGTGAGCATTATGAATATTTAAAAGTCGACTTACTTGGAAAATATTACAGACACAAACCTGGAGGAGATCTACAAGAGTCACATGGAGGAGGAGGAGCACAGCGCCTCACCTAATGTTTAAATACTGGAATTCTCCCCCGTCAGATAAATGTTGCCCAGATTGAGTCAGCTCCCCAGAAAAAGTTTATTTTAAGACAAACCCCACTTCCACTCGGGCACGGCGGGACAGGAGAAGAAGGCTGACATTAAATTTGCGAGTGAGCGCTGCTGGCGTCAGCGACTGACCTTTGTGTGAGTCGTAGAGAGGGTGCTGGGAGAGGGAGGGGTGATCCAGGTGTCCCAGTGACAGGTAGGGGCTGGAGTACAGGCTGCTGGGCAGAGGAGGGTATCCTGAACACAAGGACACAGAAGATTAGAATTATACAGAAGATGATTCTTTTTCTTTTAAAGCGTAAAATCTTTAGGAGCATGTATTTTAAATGCTCTTATTTTGAAGGATCAAAGTGGACATGACATGGTATGAATTCTGATCGGTTGAAATTAATGTTCCCTCCGTCCGTAAAACAACCGTTTGACATATCAAAGTGAAAATAAAACTTTGGACGTAATGGTTCAGTCCATTATATGTCCTACGCTGGCATTGATTGGGGACTTCAGGGCTCCCGCTAGCTTTAGCCACTCTGCTAACACTCTGCTAAAGTTAGCTTCACTTGCTACGTTCCTCGGTGAGATAAGTTTTATAAGTTGTGTGCGCATAATACGTACGTACCTACACGATTTATTTTCTTCTTTGGTTTTTTGTAATAAAATGTTTTTGTTGTGGATTTTCATTCTTAGTCTTTTTCACAGAACGCTTCAGATAATCTGCTCAGCTCAGACTGTATGCGACTGAAACTGGAAAATGAATTCATGAATCATTAGATTAATCAATAATAATAATAATAATAATAAATACCTTTGCACAAACGCAACCCTACTCACAACTAAATGACCTTAAACAGTAGATAAGACTGGATTGTTGATTTGGAGGTTTGGACATGGGACCAGGAGGAAGCTACTAAATGATTGAGGGGAAGATTCTGGATTTCCTTTATTGTTTTATTAACATCAGAAGTTAAGGCGGTTATTTTTTATTTTCTGTCTGTTACATAACCATTCCACAGATGCTGATGCCACGTCGTACGAGGGTAGGGACGTGTAGCGAGGAATGGAGCCGGTCCAAATAAAGGGGAAGTTGTTGTCAGTTAACCTTTCACCTACTGTTTAACAAACACTGTAAAAAATTCAATTAAAATAAACTCTGTATAGTTTGTAAGAAATCTGGTGACCATATCCATTACCAGTAATTAACCGGAAAAAACAAGTTATAAACTGCAAACCCTTTTATAGTTACTTACTTAATTATATACAGCAACAGTAAATTACCTTTATTATAGACTTTTAATCGACGTTCCTTCACTAATATAAACTCTATTTTTAGCAACTTTGTCTGTCGAAATGATGGGATGCTGTTGCTAAATGGTTACAGTTGATTATTTACGTGTTCGTAGCAGCAGAATCTGGTATTTATAAAGAATAATACGTGACATTATGGCCTTTTTCCTTTAATCTCGCCAAAAGTTTGTATTTTTACAGTAAAATTCCGTGTTTTTCACATGTTCCAACCAGAAATAAGAAAGTTATTTATTGTTTCTTCAGCCGTGATGATTCACCTGATCTATACGGCGTTACTGTTTTGAAACTATCGTCTTTTACTTTTGACAGTTACTTAAAGTATTCTTTACTGCCACTTTTTACAGTTTAAGCTAAACTTAAAAAGTTGTAATATAAAGCCATATTTTTCTTAACGTAATTAACTCTGTAACTGTAAATATTATATCTGTTTTTTAAATGACAATTTACCGTAAATGTCTACAGCTGCAGATATTTTACCGTAATTTTTTAAATAAATTTTTTTTTTTTACAGTGCAGCAAGAATGAAGATATGCAGAGTACCTTTAGAGTCTAATGTTTAATCTATAAGCATCTAAATTCCATCACACGGTCAAGATGGCATTTCCAAACATCCAGTTTTGTCATTTGAATAGTTTATTATCCCATAATCAAACCTGAACCTTTGTCTCGGGGGCCACAGGTGCTGACAGACTACCACCTCCATCCTGGGTGAAGGCGCCAAATGTCATTAAAAATCACCTAAGTTCCAAAGAACATGGATATAAAATATGAAGAATTGGTGAAAAATGATGGAATTCTGTCCCGTGGCGTTTGAGTGTGTGACCCGTCTAGGGTCCGTCTATAAACGGACCCTGTTTGCCACGGGGACATGATGACATGAAAATCACTTACAAAGCTAGACAGATATCAAAATGTATTTAAGTGAAGTTCCTCCCAACCAAGCCGTAAGTCTGACGAGTGGAGAGATGTGAGGAAACCAGACGGGACCACTTTAGCCGGAGAGTCTGCCTGACAGCCAGCTGCTGCTGCTCTCAGAGACCGGATCTTAATATAGACAAAGCCAAAGTTCGGGTGTTCCGCTGTGGATTTCAGTGCAGGAGCTCGACTCCTCGCACTCGCCGCTGTCAGTACATTAAGCCCCATGTAATTAAAGAAAAAGACTAAAGACCTCCGCCCACCCACAGAGGGTGCGACATTCCCTATTCCCACACACGGGCCGTTCCAGGAAGTATCAAAGACGCCGCTGCCATTCCGGCACCAAGCGCCAGGGGGGAGGCTGGTGGCGGGAGTGATAGCGGTGAGGGGAGACAGAAACATAAGAGGAAGGATATGAGGAGAATAAAGGCGTGCAGGGTGAGTTTTTATCGCAAAGCCTCCTTGAACCACAGCTAACAGCCAACCTTGATCTCCGACAGCTTTGATACCAGGTTCTAGTGCGGCAGGATCCCGGCCGTACCCCTCCTCGCCGCCGTCCCGGGCTTTGAGGAACGTTAGCTGCTATTTAACGGCAGACACCAGGTATTAAGAATCCCTCAGAGGCCGTGGAGATTTCTCTTCATGTCAGAGCAAGAAGATTCTGACGCTTTGAGCTTCTTGGGTTTGAGAATCGGCAGCTTCAATTCATTTCACGTCCGCCGTGATTTTTCTTGGACCGGATGATGTGGTGTGTTTCGTCTGGGCCGACCCGTGGAGCAGACGGGCCGGTAATAAGTTTGTGTTTTTAAAAATAGAATAATCTGAATGGTTTGTGTTGCTGTTCACGGTTTCTGCAACAGCCATTCAAATTCTGTCATTAGTTAACGTAATGGTTTGTGGCAGATTGCATTACGTTTCCTTCAAATGCAAAGTTTTATTCATACTTTGATCGGCCATAACATTATGACCACTGACAGGTGACCTGAATATATGGCGGGATATATTAGGGAGATATATTAGATTTTTTTCACACAAACTTAATGTGTTGGAAACAGGAGAAATACGCATCTGAGCCATTTTGATAAAGCTAGACGACTGGGTCAGATCGCCTCCAGAACCTCAGTTCTCGTTGGGTTCTTCTGGCCTGCTGAGGTCCGTACAACCTTTGAACTGGTGGCAGGGTCACGGGAGCCCAAGGCACATTGATACACGTGTGTGATTGGAGGCTGGCCAGTCTAGTCAAATCCTAGAGCTTCTGTTGCACAAACTGTTTAAAATGTTCCAGGTGGATGTGACAGAGACGTGTCAGAACACACTGTGCATCTCAGTTTGCCGTGTAGCTGAAGAACGGTCAGAGTGTTCATGCTGACCCCTGCGGAACGCTTTCTATTCTACAAGGGTCATGTCGGCAGAATTACACCAAGAAACAATGGAAGGAGGCGACCTGGTCTGATGAATCACATTTGGTTGCTTGTGTGACTCACCCAGGGAAGATGTAGCACCAGGATACATTCAGGTTGATATTAGTTTGACACACACTTCCTATCTAAATATTGTTGCAGACAAAGTATTTGCTTTTATGGAAACTGTTCATCCGAATGGCTGTGATCTCTTCAGCAAAAAAATGGAATCAGGAATGTTTGGAATGTGCTGTGAAGGTCTTGGCCCACCTTCAGAGGTCTTTTTGAGTCCATCCTTCAACGGGTCAGAGCAGTTTTGGTGGGAAAATTAGGACACACTGCTGGTTATAATGCTATGGCTGATCGGAGTGTAAAATCCAGCAGTTGTTTAGCTGAGCAGAAAGACTAAAAAAGAAGGGGATGCAGCGAAACATGCTCTGTTAGGGTGCCAAAAGCGATAAAATCACCTCTAAAAAGGTCAACATTTTTCATAAATTGAGTCGTCATTTGTTTAATCTGTGTTTGTTTGAAGGGTTCCGTGACTCTAAGACCTCGCCAAGTACAGATGGTAAGTCACTGCCCTATAATCACAGGTGCAATCATGTGCCTTTACTCCGCCTCCTTGAACTGTCCATGAAGAAAGTCAGATCAAGACCGAATCTCAAAGAAAAATCTAATCACACAAAATCTAATCTAATGTGTTTGGAAAAGCCCCGAACAAGATCTGCGCCGGGCGATTGTTTTTTGTAATGAAACCTAAATGGAATCCATTCGTCCTTCTCCCTTTACCGAGACAAAATGGACTGCAGGATCCGTTTCCTCCTATCTGACCTTCTACCAGATTTGATAAGGAGACACAAAAGGATGGAAGGGAATTAGGAGGGAGCAGGGATTCAATCACTTACTGAAAAGGCCTTCAGAAAAGACAGAGGACACAAAGGCAGAGAAACACACCGTGGCTGCGTGTCCAAAAGTGGGGCAAGAAAGTTGGAGGAGAACATATGGACAGGGGGCTAAAAGAAAGAAAAAAAAAGAACAAGCGAGAGGAAGATAGATTACCACCACCCGCGACAGGCGAAAGTAAGAGACAGGTGGAGGAGTGAGGAAACGAGACGCATGTAGGAGAGAGAGCCAGGATCACAGTTACCAGCAGAGACAGAAATGGAACAGGATCCCGCTGGTGTGGATGAGGAAAAGAGGAACAAGCCTCCTGGGCATTGGACAGGAGCTCACCGTGACAAATGTCATGAAAATGCAACGTCGCCCGCATCTTTAACGACTTGAATAATGCAGCAAGACTGAAGAAAGAGAAAGAGAAAGAGAGAGAGAGAGAGAGAATGTTTGTGGAGGTGATTTACCTTCGTGAGCGTGCGACGCCCAGAGCTGAGCCATCTGCAGACCGCTGGCATTGGCTGATCTGTACGAGGGGTCAGAGGTCATGGGGGAGGGGCCTGGATAACCTGACAGGAATGGACTGGAGCCCGCTGGGAAGGCATCGCCTAAGGGAGAAATACGAAGGCCGTCAGTCACCCTTCTAACCTTGAGATAAAACTAATAAAACAGAGATTAAGAAGCTGGCAGGTGAAGTGATGAGCATTGATTGCTGGGAGACCTCGGGTCCCGGCGCTAATGTGGATTGGAAACGACTCCATGGTAACTGAACCTTCAAACCAAAAGCATTCAAAATGAACCGCTGACAACTTCCTGTTGCCAGAGATGACACTGGGTCCGAGTCCGGTTTGATCTATGGTCCAAAGCGCCGTTGCTAAGAGGAGTATTTTGACACACAGTATTTTGTTTGCCGGTGGCCTTGTGTTAATGTAACATCCTCAGCAATAACAGGACCCAAGGGTTCCAGCGGAGCCCAGGAAGGATGTGATCAATATTAATTACTTCACCTGTTAGTGGTTTTAATGTTGTGGCTCATCCTCGTATGCTGTCACTTCCTGTGTGTGTGGCGTACAATCGATACACGCTGACGGTTCTGCGCTGAGGCAGTCTGTTGTAATCACATTACTGCCATGCCACCAGCACTCCGTTTGCACAACACGGACCACAGACGGACCGGACCCGTCACAAAGTACTGTTAATGTAACCGCAGGAGGGTCCCGTGCCGGCGGGGGGGGGGGGTCTTTGCTCTACTGGGAACTAAAGGAGTGGTGTAAAGATGGATCAGACGGGCTGATGTCTTCACCTCAGACACGTCGCTGTGCAAGACTCTCTTAAAAAAACCATTTGGTTACCTCTCATCTAATTAAAGAGAGAAGAACTCTTGGAAGAATCTGTAATAAAACAATGTTTATTTAAATGTGTATTCTTAAATCACAATAAAAATGTTTTTAAACGCCTGCCTGTTTTTTTTAAAGGTTCTGGGTCTATCTGGTGGACTTCTGTGGGCGTGTTCTCCATCTGTTAAAAACCTTAAATGTGTGAAATGTAAAGAAATAAAATCAACGTTCACGCGGTTTGATCCAACCGCCGACACGAAATTAGGGACGGATGAAGAACACTTGTTACCTCGGGATTATTTTCTCAATAATTTGGTCGGCCTGTATAAAACGTGATATAAAACGTATTCTTATCCAAAGATTGAAAAAAAACCAAGATGACATCACCAGAAGTCCAAAAGTCTGAGGCTCTCAGCTTTAAGTGGCGTAACTGAACGCAGCAGATGTTTGATCGGATCTCGTTTTAAAGCCATTAGAGCTTCATCTGGGGGCAGAGCTGTTGGTGAAGGCTGAGAGAAGTCAGAAGAGTGTGTGTTGTTTTACTCTGAGGAGTATTGAGTGACTTATTCAGGCTCCATCTTTCACCTCCTGTAACCCGTCAATGTCTTCGCCAAGAAAAAAAACAAGAAAAAAAAACTATGTAACTAAGTATTTTTCTATTTGCATATTTTAGTTATTTGGGTTATTTATTAATTTAACATCTTAAGACTCTAGATTAAGCATAAAAATGATTAATTGTTTGGACAAGAAGGTTATATAAAACCTTATTTCACGATTTCATTTTGTATATTTCCTGGAAAATAGTCCTTCCTAAGCAGATTAAACTTTCAGAAAACTATTTGACCCTCATTGGACTTTTTTTGGTTACATAATTCTGTTTAGTCCTCGTGTCCTCACATGCTTTAATATGCCCAAAACAATCCCACTTATAGAACAGAACTTTCTCTTTAGCCATGGTTAATACCTCCTCCCCGGTGGCCCCTTTGACCCGTGGAATCCCCCAGGGCTCTATCTTTGGCCCCTTACTCTTTAGCACATGCTGCCACTGGGTCATGTGAACAGTGGGGGGCGGTCAGCAGGACTACAGACTCATGACCCGTTCTGTAGGAAACACTGGCATAGATTTAACAAGACCAATGTGAGGAGAAGCAAAGGAGTTTGTGGGATTTCGTTTTATTTTCCCTCTGATGAACATTTCCATTGAATTAAAAGGCACCTTGGTTGGAGTGTGAAGTCGTTTTAAGATCTACAACCAATAAAGCATATATGCAACTTAAATTCATTGAAGACATTAAATAGGTAAACCCCATAAATCAGTGCAACAACTGCTGGCTACTTAAATGCTATTCATTAAAACCAATAAGGTTTGAACGTTAAATAACACCGACGCACTCAGGAGCGGGACAACTTCTCCACAGAACATTCCAACACTGAATTAACTCCACCTGTGGGGGGAATCAGCACGCCTGCACCTCCTCTGAGGGAGGGGGCTCCTGTTTGGAAGTCATGAGACTTCTGGTTTCACATTCTGCCATACCCAAAACCGCTTTGTGGTTTTGATCCGATCTGAATTTCCATATCCTCTTCCAATTGTCGTAATGGCGACCTGGACTTCCATCGGTCATTGGTGGAACCAAAACACATCACTGATTGCATCACTATTACTTTTACCCGCGTAAGAACAGGAAGCAGAAAGTGCAATGGACCGTACCGACTGGACAGTTCCCGAATCTCAAATCCCTTGCTGGATAGGCGAGATCTCCTGCCCCGCCCCCCCGGTCATGTTCTGCAGCATGAAGACTTTGCAGACAGCTGTCCACTCAGAGAGATCTCTGGACCTTGTCCGGTTCCGGAGTGACTTTGCCAAGCATAGATGTTGGCATTCAGAGGAGAGGCGTACGAATCTGTGACAAGGTCAGCTTCTATGAGGTTTTGAGTTTCCTTGTCGGGGACCTCGGCCAATAGGCGGTTCGTGGACGACTGGTGGTCGGTACCGAGAAGCAGTGGGAGGGCAGGTTGTTTTGTGGCGTGCTTGGTCCGGACACCGATACAGACGACTCCTCTCAGGGAGAGTTCTGCAGAGTTCTCCTTTTTGGAAGTCATGTGTCCTCCAGTATCCAACATAACCACTGATGCCTTTAAAGATCTAATAAAAGCTTTCTGAAATAAGAAATAATGGAAAAAAATGATCACATCCTGTCGAATTTTATTTTTTCCCCTTCCACCCACGGCCCAAAAATATGCAATGTGGATAAATTGGCTAGTCTAAATTCCCCGTAGGTTGTGACTGTTTATCTGCCTCTGTGTGTTGACCCGGTCATGAACAGGAAATTTGTCCGGGGTTCACTCTGCCTCTCAGTCAATGTCAGCTGGGATAGGCTCCAGCGCCCCGTGTGACCCGGCACACGATGGGCCGTTACAGAAAAAATGGAGTCGCATGCATTCTCGGGCTTCAATTTACACCGAGAGGTGTACATTTTTATTCAATTAATTTAATCTTAATCTCCTTTCCCTGTAAAAACATTCCCATCTGCGACTCAAAGAGGTGGAACAATATAAATAGAGTTTCTTGATCTATTGCACAATTCCAGCGTTTCCACCGGAAAATGGCTGAAGCCATTAATCATCGGCAGAGATTACAAGATTAAATTCCTGCATTACTTTCCTCGTCTACTGTGACAAATTCGTTGGTCACATCAATTAGGACCACAAACATCCATCCCATTCATCTCACAACTGTTATACACTCACCTGATCGCAATTATTTGACTTAACTGCAATTATATCACACAATAACCCGCCAGAACAGCTGGATGAAGCTGAAATGTCCAATTTCCAGGTCTAATTTGACTGCTGCTTGTTAATGAAGTCATCTGGTTCCTCTTATACTGCCAGGAGAGGAAAATTACATTTGACTTCCTCACCTACGACTGTTTATGTCTGGAGGAGCTTCACCTTTCATTGTGTGTCTAGCGAACACCGCGCCACTGTGGGGACATTTCTTGTCGTTGTGTGAAATGATGAAGGAGGACTCGATATCTTGTAGGAGGTGGTGGGTCAAAATTTGTAGCTCAAAGGGTAGCGATCAAAATCTCAAGTCCCAAAAATATAACAGACGTACTACGTAGCCTGTGGTAAGTCTTGATTGGCTATTACCAGCCCTTTACTAATGTAAACAAACCCGATAAAAGCTGTTATCCAAGGACGGCGCCTTTCACTCGTGCGCCGCGTTTACTTTTCAAGTATTTAAGCACATTTTAATGGCGCTTAAATACGGATAATGACAAAACAGCAGTACCACCAGGAACTGTAGGGGGCAGTGTAGCCATATTTATAATTCAAAGAAGACATGACAAATGTTTACAGGAAGGAGAAAAGTGAAGCAATAATGTAGTTAATGACTTCACAGATCGCCGCCGAGGAAACCACTACCTCCATTTTCCCCACCTTTTATCTACTGGGTACATTTTTGTTTAATTTCACCGCCATCTTGTAGGCGTATCAATAATGAGGTAAAGGACACGTGGAGGTACTTGGAAAGGACTTGTTAAATTATGTAAATGAGTAAAGATGTAAATACACCGGTGTGATTAAAAGAAAAAGAGCAGTAATCGCAATTATTACTATTATCAGCTAAAATGTGTGACATTATTATGGCAATATAGTCGTAAAATGTATCATTCAGACCCAGTCATCATCTACACCCCACCACCCAATGGATTTTAATAGATGATCCATTGAGCATGCAGGTTTCTGTGTGTGTGTGTGTGTGTGTGTGTCAAATCTTCTAAGCTGACGTCACCCCTAAACCCAGCAACAACATCCACAGAGTAAATCTTTCATACCTCGACGCGCTGCTGATATTGATGGTTATTATGAGGCTTGTTTTTATTGGGCCTGTATGTGTGCAATTTAACCATTAGTAAACTTTGAACCTTTGAACCATTACTGCCTCCTCCAGAGCCGGGAGAGGTCTCATGTTTAGCTGAGTTTTGCCCCCACCCGGCCCATTACTGAACGCACCACACAGCCATTACCCTGATAAAACTAACCATGTGTGTAGGGGAAAGGGTGCTGTGAATGTGGGTGAGGGGGGAGGGACTGAGTGTGTGTTTCTGTATTAGTCCTGTGGGAATCGGAGAGACATGCTGTGCTCACTGAGTTGGCCCTGCATCTAAATCAGTGCATTAAAACCGCAGTCCTACAACTCTTGAACACACACACACACACACACACACACGCACAGAGTGCATTTTAAATCAATAGCAAATGCAGCTTTCCAATTAATCACAGAGATGTATACACACACTCACACACAAGAACAGGAGCGATGCCTTCAGTGTGCTCTGACAAATACTGTGTAGGTGGAGGCTTCCACTCCCAGCCCTATCAAATAGATTTCTTGTTACGTCTGAGTGCGCGCGCGTGCGCGTGTGTGTGTGTGTGTGTCGGAGAAGTGGCTGCGCTGCATCGCTGTATAACCACTGACATGTGCAAACAGTTCTGTTCGGGTTTGCAGTGAATATTCTCTGACTGCAAGACACAGTAGAGGCTTCACACATAACACACACACACACACGCCTGAGCAAATACACATCTGACACCCAAGACACACATGCATGCACAGTATGGTGGGAGTGTGTGGGAATATACAGAGATACAAACACAGGCGCACCCACACACACACAGGCGCACACACACACACACACACACACACACAGCCTGTGATTAACCTTCAGTGAGTCCTCCTCTGGTGTGCAGTGATGAGGAGCAGCGCAGCCAGGAGTGATTATTAGATGGGATCATGGGATGGAATTCTGTTTTTGTTTCATTGCACATTATTAGTGATCAAAGAGACAAGATAACTCACGCGCCGTAAATTGTTGTTGAAAATTGAAAGCTTAGAGTAAAAACGTAGAATAATCATTATTAGAATGTGGTAAATGTTGAGGTAATAAAACCCATTTGTAGAGCACGTTTTAAAACAAAGTTACACAGTACATTAAAGGATAAAGAAAGGAATTAGAAGACCCCAACAACGAGAGAAAACAATCACAAATAACAAAAACCATTAGAGAGAATAGAGATTACTACAAGGCTTTCTTTAAAGAACATGTTGACAGAAGTTTACACGATCTCTATCCCTTAGTTATCTTTTCTTATCTTAGCTAATTATCTTTTATGGCGCGGTTTTATTCTCTGTACGGTGTTTATTGGTCGCTGCATTCTTTGTAACTTCCGCCTCACCCCTTCTTTGTTACACTCTCTGAATGGCATTCAAATAGTTTGAAGTGTGGCGTGTAAATAAAGTTTCATTTATTCAATATCTTCCCTTACTAAGCAGATTCTGAACTGGACTGGATTAAATAAGCGGTTCTGTGTGGTGCTTGCGCCTTCTTTCTGCACAAACACAATGGAGGGTCTGCGTTATCAACAGCGCTGGAAGGATTCATCGATATGGATCGATATATCGGTTTGTTACACAACAATCCAATCACATCGATGGAAAGTCAAACTATGGATATATACCGCCATTTTAAGTTAGCTTAAGCTTGTTGCATTAAGCTAATGGAACAAGCTTAAGCTAACACATAGTGGGAGTGGTCTTATGCACGCTAACGTAGTTAGCATCGAGGGCGCGACCATAATCAAACAATAGACAAGAATGTACCAAGAAACTATTTGACTAATCATATATTTGTCGATTAAACTAAAAAATGTGTTTGTTAATTAGTTCTTAACAAAATGGAAGAAAAATGTAGACAGTTCTGTTCATACATTAAAGGGTCATCTGGGGGTCCTTAATGTCAACTGATAAGGACAAAAAAAAACATTTAAAAATGTGAAGGAAAATGTGTCACTTCACAGTGAAACACAGGTCCTTGTTCTATTTGTCGTCATCAATTGTTATTATTATTATTATTCCATTTCACATCAGTTCAGCCCAAAGTATGTCAAAGAGTATTAAGTGTTATTTTTCTTTCTTAGAGTGAAATGCAACCAGGTTTATAAATGGGTAAATAATATAGTCTGAAATCGATCGTGGCAGACTTTGACCACGGCAAATATCATATACTTGTCCAAAGAATCAATAGAATATCGTATCGTGACGGAACTGCTGATTTACACCCCTAATTATCAACCTATCTGACTGTGGTGGAGGTAGTAACAGATGTGAACCGGATGTCTATAAGAACACCAGGCAGAAACAGCAGCAGGTTGTGTTTATTTAGTGACACATCATGCGTGTGTCCGACAACCAAAAATCTTTAAACGTCGCCAGTAGCAATTAGCAACCAGCGCAAAGAAGACGATAATAGACGAAAATCTTTTCAAGCGGCAGAAACAGATTGGGAGATCCTCATCCTGATATGAGACGGCCTCCGCTGCTAACAGGAAGTCAAATATGTTTAGTTTATTTTAATCCACTGCTTAGAAGGTGCAAGACTTTGCAGCAGACTTCTGATTAAACCAAATTAGTAGTGTTGTGGGCCAGATGCTGAAAGTTCTGACGGGAAACGAGCAAAACAGATGCCATTTTTATTAAATGTACTTGCTTTTAATCAAAATTTTAGGACAAACGCTGAATATTGGAGATAGTACTCAGTTACTGGCCACATGTAAAACACGTAAAAAAGGAAATGCGTGCATCTCCAGATATTGTAAAACTACTTTTTCCCTGGGAAAGTCTCCGTACACGTGGGGAATCATGATAAAAACTTAACACTTCAGGCCTGATTTATCTGTTTACGGCTTCGGGTGACAGATTCAATGAGCGGCTACTTCGTCAGAGGAAAAACAACTGGGATATCTGCTGAGAGTGAAGGGAAACAAATGTGCCGTTTTAATGAAGGCATCAGGCGATAACTGGAGCATCATGTCAGGACCCATCTGAATTTCCAGTGAGAGAAGTTTGGCCCTCCAACAGCGTCTCCTTTTTCATTACTGCCATTAAAACTCCCCCTGCGGTGCTGCAACACTGCTGGACTGGAATCCACCAACGCCTCACAGTACAGAACAAACAACCAAACAACCATAACGGCAGTGTTGCCAACTCCTCAGTAAGGAAAGTAGCTGTTGGCTGTCCTAAAAGTCGCCAAATGACGTTGTCACCTAATTTGCATATATTTGAAGGGGGCAGGATCTTGTGGATCCGTTCCTTTCTAAAGAACCGCTCAAAAGACTGGTTCACTTTTATATTAATTTATTTTTAAGAAGCCAGTCTGTGGGGGAAAGTTGTTTTTATCAGGGGTGTAATCACAGGGAGGAATGATAGGGTAAGATTTGGATTAGAATCAATCAAACTCAAGACATCCCACCAATATATATTCTATAGGTGGGATATCTGAGTTTATAATTTCATTTGGCATGGGTGGACTAGATTCAGAGATGGAGACTTCATTGTTGTCGTCGGAATCAGTTGGTTCTCTTCTCACCTCTTCCTCCCCTTGTGCCTTTTCGCCGTCTCACTCAGGGGTAACAAAGGAGGAGCTTGTTTCTGGGAGTGCTTTGGGACGGGGGAGGGGTCAAAAGCAGCCCCCGCTGAACGATACGTGCTTTCACGTCAAAGTCTCCAAAAACACCAGAAAAAGTTGCTAGTTTTGTCGCTAGTTGCTTTAAAAAAATAAAAAATTTAAAAAAAAGTTGCTAGAGGAGTCTGAATACTCGCTAAATGTGGCGACAAAGTCGCTAAATTGGCAACACTATATAAGAATACAGGCTGGAGTAAATAAGAGTATGCTGGGTAACAATGTGAAACTTGCACCTCAATGCATTTTAGAATTTTCAAAGGCTGAAACTAAGATGATCGTATTTTAGACTTTTTGACATTTTTTGTCATGTACAACTTCCCCGGAATAACAATGTTGTAGGACAAGAAAAGAGAATACTACGCTGGATAGAGTACATTAATAAACCAGATCCCCTCAAACCATAGCAAGTCCAAAACCATTTTGTCTTAGAAAGCCTATCTGACGTTCTGAGCGCCGTGAACACGTTGCCATGGTGACGACGCCTGAAGACAGTTTGTGCGATCATGTTTTCATCATGAGTTTTTTTTAAGCGATTATGATACACCCTGTTTAGTGTAGGTTCAGGTTTGTGCATGTTATGGTCAATATCAAGTTTACTCGTTGTTTTCACAATGTTGATTAAAGGTTTTATTTTAAGTCACATGACCGCTCGATCCGGACGTTAAGCGAAGCTAACACGGCTAATCGGGATATCGTAACATGTTTGTTTAATGAATGATGTGGCTCTTGCAGATCGTTTTTCTTTGCGTGTTGTGTTGCGGCTTTGTGCAGCGCTCCTGTGTTGTGAAAATGATGGAGATGTTTACATAATTTGCATGTGTTTTGTCTATTTGCAAGTGTTTTCTTGAGTCGCAGTGTGTCGTTTTTTCTTTTCTTTTTCTAGCTTAAGACGGGAACCTCCTGTATGTCTTCTGTCACTAGCGTTACAGGCGAGATATTTAACCTGCAGTGAAGTCGCCTGATCACGCGAGCTTTAATATATTCAACCTTTAAAAATGCTGACAAACCCATTTCCATTCACCCCGGTGTGTCACGTACCAATAATGTTATTCTAACAAATTATCCCTCCCATAATTCAATTCCTAATTGTTACCTGCTGTGCTGGAGGAACAAAACGTTGACGGCCCCCGCCCCCCTCGACAAACGCACACGCACACACACACAAAACCACCACCTGTCAGAGACGCTGGAATCCTGGATGTCAGCAGTTTCCATTCCTTCAGGCCAAACACCGGGGTCTCGCTAACTCACGCACACACGTCCCGCTGGAGAATGAATCAATCACAACATCACAGCCGCCTCCAGGACCTTGATCCACGCGGAGGCAGTCCGGGCAGGATCTACACCAGCAATGGAGCTACAAAAGGAGTTCTAAAAGTCCTGAACATACTGGGGTGGTGGCGGTGGTGGGGGCATTTGAGCCCCCTGGTTCCAAAACAACACCCAAATGGAAGCTGAGAGATGCTTCTTTGAATGTTTAGGAATTACTCTTTCATTACCCGCTTCCTCTCTCTCCCCCTGCACAGCTCCATCTCACTCGCCCACAAACACACTCACACTCACACACACACACACACACACACACTTTGGCTCCCACTTCACATGACGGTTCATTTGCCATATCGGGATGAGGACGATGCCAGGAAAAACGATCTCTGACTCCCCGACAAGTTCTGAGCCTCCATTTTCAGATCCACATAAGAAGCGATTCTCCATATCAGAGAGGAGAAGGTCTACTGAAGATCAATCCTGATAGAGATGCAAGCACACACACAAACACACGAACCCGCCATATGCACACGCCCACGCCGGGAAAAATCAGCGGAATCAAACTCAAGTACCAGAGTCTTGATATCGTAAATCAATCTGAGACGGACTGAAACGCAACAGGATCCAACAACAACAATGCTGGAACACTCACAAAACCAGCTAACACACACACACACACACACACACACCATCTGTTATCCATCAGAGCAGGGTTTGCTGGAGAGAGGGTGAGTGTCTACAGATCTGGTTTTTATTCCCTGCAAGAAAACACCAAAAACAATCAAACAGTAAAAGTCGACCACCCCCCCCCTCTCTCTCATACAGCTGACAGAACACTGACACCGGTAACCGGTACCGCGGACTGGAAACCAGTAGATGCATGGGTGAGGCTCTGCATGCGGCAGCAGGGATCCATCCTGAGGAGACCCTGTGTTCATTATGCGATCATCGGTGGGTGAGAGCGAGTGTTGGAGGTTAATGATTCCAGACACGTGGTTCACGTCTGCTCGTCCTTGTGCTCTCAAGTGTATAGAGCAAACACTTTTGTTTGTTTGCCCAGCCCAACAACCAACCAGTCTCTCACCCCTACTGGAAAACCTCGGTGACTAGTTCCAAACTGAAACCGGAGGTTTTCCAAACGGTGCAGTGTAGAGAGAATGTGGATTATGGACTCGATGGTACCAGTTTAAGTCCAAGAGAGTGTGAATACTTGGATTTGAGTACGACACAAGTACTCAACAACCTTCCTCTTCCAGCTGATCGTCAGGACGGGCTAATTAGTTCTGTTATTTTACCAGACCATGACTTGTCTCTGGTTATTTTCTACCTCTTGGACGGTTAAAGTCTACAAGTACACAATCGCAGGACCGGCACCAGTCCTAATACAGGAAGTTATGTGATGCGGTCACCAGACTCAGAGAAACACAGATTCCTCGGTGGTTCCTGTAAACCCAGACTGAACTTTCAGACAACACGTCGGCGACGAAGCCTGATGTATAACACAGCAGCGTCTGCGTCCAGCAGCACTTTGTAAACAATGAATAAACATCACAACAATAATTTCCCTGCTACGTGGCGGCCTGTAGAGTCCTCTGCCTGGGGGGGTGAGGAGTTCCCAGACCTCCTGTTCTCCCCCCACCCATTTGAAGACATTTTCAGTTTAGTCTTTGTTCTCCATTTCAGCTGCGAACCTTTACGAGCTGCTTTGCAAATTCCTCACATGTATACATCGGATAAGTCACATTCAACATCACACCCGTCAAATGAAATGGAAGTTTATGTATGAAAACAGTATTTTTAATCTAAATGTGTTTTTTTTTTTAAAAGCTCCCTCTGGCGGATAAAACATGCACCATTAGAGTAAAACACAATATATAGAAGATGAATCTCCTCCAGATAGACAAAACTCATTTGGACTAATCGGTTGAAGAGTTACGACCCAAAAGCTTTCGGAGATAATGCTCCCCCTAGTGGCAGAAACATGCAACAAACCTTTCCCAAAATTCCCCCAAAAATTCTTCTCTCTCAAACTTTATTTAAACTTTATTTTCAAATATAAGTACAAGTGTACGGAGTGGAATTTTCCTTGCTAACACTTCCTGCAAATGTGGAAGGATGACTGAAACAAAGAATGTTCACATCTAGTGGAGCATTTTGGTATAATATACCCCGCGGCTGCGTGGATATGGCTCAATCAGATTTGGTTAGGCAATTAGTGACTCAACATGTTCTTGACTAAACAGTTCAGCCGTAATATTAAAGGGTCATTTGACAAGGAATTACAAGTCAGAACTAAGTCCACTTGGAATAATGTGGTGAAAGCCATCATTTATGACGGTGGTGTTGACTGAAGTCAGAGTCAACCGGCGAGCACGGCACCCAAAACCCAAGCAGTTAAACGGAATCGAGACGCCTCAATTTAAGCCCAACTAATACAAGACCACACAACGAGCGTTTTATCCACTTAAGTCAAACAACAAAAAGAAAAATCCTGCCGTTATGGTTTTTTTTTGCTCCTTCCAACTCCTGGAAATTGTGATATTATGCTGGAAACACGCCTCTTGAGTGTGTTTGAGCCTCTAAGCTGGTGCGCTCAGAAACCTCCCGTGAAGTCAGCAGGTGTTATTTTGGACACACACACACCCATTTAGACACACACACACCCACAGGCCTGTTCACAAACACACACACTCATGCAGAGTCACACACGGACCAAGAGGCCGAGACGGTTGCATGGTAACACAGACGCGAAGAAACAAAAACGACGACACATGGGAACCTAAAAAAACGACATAAAAGTGTTCAAGACAATTTTCTGTAACTGTTTGGACAATACTGCTCCTGAATTTGTATAACCCCGATTTATCAATGTTCATTTGCATCAAAAAATAAACACACAGTGTTTCAACAGATCCTGATTTCTACTTTTGCACTTCATACAGATCCTTTTGGATGGGAGGTGAAACGTCGTGAAGCCAAAACAGAAGTCCAGTTGTTTTGGATTCAACCCACATGGAATTTCTCTCTTTCTTTCTTTTTTTTAACAGAACCGCAAAGGTTATCAAATATATGGGCCTGTGTGAAAAAGTATTTGCCCCCACCAAAACTAAATCCTAAATGATCCGATCACCACAAGCACTGTTCAATCACAACCTCGTCATCAGAAGCAGGAAGCTGGCAGGTAGGTCTCACCAGTAGCACATATGCCAAAATCAAGAGAAAATCCAGAAATTTTTAAAAAAACAAAACCCATTGAACTACATTATTCTGGAAAGGATCCAAAGTTCTTTCTAAGGCTGGGTGAGTCCACAGATCCACAGTGAGACACATTATCTCCCAAAGCAATAATTTAATTCAGGGCAGGGGGGGGTGAGAGAGAGCCAAAAGCCCCTGTTCACCCGGAGGATCGTCAGGGAGGACGTTTGAAGACAGGGGTCCCGATACATCTGGCATAGAAGAAACACAGCATTTCACGGCAAGAACATTAGACCTACGGTCAAACATGAAGGCGGCAGTTGGAAGTTATGGGGGTCAGCTACAAGAAAGTTTGGACGGAGAATGTCTGGTCATCCGTCTGAGAGTTGATTTTCAAAAGTGACTGGGGTCATGGTGCAAGAAAATGACCCCAAAATAAGAGCGCGTCCACCCCTGGATGGCTCAGAAGGAATAAAAGTGAAGTTTTGGAGTGACCTCGCCAAAGTCCAGACCAGAATCCCATTCAGAAGCTGTGGCGGGACCAGAGAAGATTAGTTCAAGCTCACAAACCCCTCCAATGAGGCAGCAGAAGTGCACCACAGTGATGTCAGCATGATCTCAGTGATGAAGGTGACACAACTGGCTATTGTGTCCGGGGGGGGGGGACAAATGTTTTTTCTTACCTTTTGTTTCCACAACAATGCACATTTTGCATTGCATGTAATTACGCTGGCTTAACAGGTTGATGCACATAGTTAAGAAATGGCCTCCGTCACGTCACATTTTGAATTAACACGAGGCCCGGGGGAATCTTGAGAACATTGTGTAATGGAACACGCAGAGACCCGACATGCTGCCAAACACACACACAACGCAGTGTGTGACCTTTGTGTGTTTGCGTTTAAGGGAGGGTCCTAGCGCAGTGAAAGACTTAGCTAACACTTTGGGTATTTGGACATGCTACAGCACGCTCGTTTTCTCACATACACACGGGCCCATCACTCTCAAGATTTGACAGCTGTGTGTGTGTGTGTGTGTGTATGTGTCATATATATGTGTGTGCATGTGTCGTTTGTCTGCGTCTGACAGGTTTATTGTATCAGGGCAGCAGAGCCTAGTGCTTTCTCTTAAGGAGCCTGTTTTCTCTCCTGAAGGATTCAATTAATCTGAGAGGGGATGTGTCCGGACTGCACACACACAAACGCACACTCACACAGGGCTCTGTGTCTTGAACACACATATACAGACTCGCCACATTAGTCTTTACATAAACAGACACGCTGCCCATGTGGCAGAAAAAGCGGTATGGGTCGAAATAAGCCTGGCCTGCCCCGCAAGCCGTGTGAATTATGATTACACTCCTGTGTGTGTGTGTGCGAGAGTGAACCAGAACATTTGAAGGGCTACTACATTTACCATATTTGAATTTGTTGTGGTCAGGATAAATCTTTTCCTTTCTCTCTGCAGCGTCCCGCGGGGAATCCCCGGCTCTAACTGCACTAAGCACAATCACATGCTCCCATTCCCGTATACACAAGACCTCAATCCTCCCGTCCGTCTCACACACACACACACACACACACACACACACACACACACACACACACACACACACACACACACACACACCATCTCACCAAACAGAATATACACCTTTGGGATTGTGCCCATTTAGTTCTCCCTTCACATTTCACTTCCTTTCTCCGTGCGAGCAGCAGCAACTACATTTGCGTCTCGCTGCTGTCTTCTTCGACTCCCCAGTGAACGCCGGGGAGTGTGAGAGAAAAGAGAGAGCAAAGAGCAGAAGAAGTTGCTGCTTCTGGCGTGTTATTATTCCCTAACCCTCACACGGACGCCACCCTGAACAGCGCTTTTACTTCATTAAACATTTGTTTCTGAACTGCAAGGCCGCTCCAGACAGCCGAAAGAACCATTTCTGTAACGAAAATATCAACTGATACTCAACCTTCACCCAATTCTTGAATGCATCAGCATTTTTCTACCTCGCTCCACATCCGCCGGCGCATAGAAAGAGATGTGCTGACATTTCCCACAGCTGCAGCCACATTGTTTTGATTGCTTCAAACCCAGTCAGCTGCTCGACATCAGTACATGATGCACGTGTCAAATGGATCGATGGGCAGTGCAGTGCAGAAGAGCACTTAGTGCAAAAAAAAATGTGGCCCGAAATCAAAGAAAAACTTCAACTTCCACCACCTGCACAACCACATGCATCAGCCTGATTAATGATATGCTCCCTCCACAATCAAATACTATGTTTATCGGTAATGAAAGTCTATCCGCCCTCGTCTCCTCGGTGGAATCCTACCTCTGCTGCTCTCTGATGCGAGGGGGAGGGAGGAGGACAGATGGTCTCAATCTGCTGATGGAGACTCCGGCAGGGCGCCATTAGATAGGGGACCATTTACAGCCATTCTCCATCTATAAACAGTCACTAAGACCTTATCGTAGTCGCGTAGATTTGACCCGAGTGAGTGAAGGGGACCCTCGTGTTAGAGAGGGGAACTTGCTGATGGAAAACTCTCTTCACACAAGCCCCACTTATTCTGTAAACTAAAAAAAAAAACACAAAAAAAAACCCCAAAGCTGTGGACAAAACAGAGACACTCAACTCCATTAAATCAGGTGAAAATTCTATTAAAACCGAGCCAAAACATGAGAGACTATTGGGAAATAAGGGCTTGTTTGGCATAAAAGGAAATCTCCTCCTTTAGGGGTCAGCAAAAACAACGAGAGAAACAAGCAAAGAGTCTCACATTCCATGAAATGTGTGTAAATAGAACCAGAAGCAGGCAGACCTCGGCTCCTCCGCTTGCCCACTGCGTCCTTGAGGGCAGGATTCATGCTGTTTATTGCAGTTAAATGGGAACATTATGAACGTTTGCAATTGTAGAGTAATTATCATGAAACAGGAGCAGTGTGGTGTTATTAAGGGCAGGGGACTCGCTGAGATCTATGTTGGTTTGGTTAAAGAGATGCGGGGGGGGTTGATGTTGAGGAGGGCTGTAAGGCAAATGACCTGCAGCGGATCGGTGTGCTTTTGTTGATGGACGCTTGAGAGCGTGCGTGCGGGAGAGTGAGGAGGTCAGTGTGTAGGCTGAAGAAAATGTATCCCATTTTAAATATGTGCTTAACCCCCCACCACAAAGACATTCTGCATGCAAACAGTGAGCGGGATTCAGAACCAACGGGAGAGGAGGAGGGGGGCGTGATCTCAAATGAAACACTGCTGCTGCTGCTGCTGCAAAACACACACTTTACACTGGGGTCATTTTGCTTGATTTAAAGTGGGGCTAAATCCACATGTCTGAAAACATTTCCCCCAGCCGCACAATCAGTTCGACTGCAATAAACTGCGCACATCTTTGTCGTGGAACAGCCATCAATCATCCTCCCGCCGCCTGCTGAGAGCTGATTTCATCTCTGACAGCTCCACATGTGTGTATGTGTGTGTGTGTGTGTGGGCTCTGTCGGTGTGTCAAATTAACTCTCCATCATTGAGAGCAATGCCTCGCCATAGTATCCGTGCCCCAAAGTGCTGCATTGAACCCACGCTCACACACAGGGACGGAAGAACGCAGCTAAATCAAGGAGCTTCAATTATATTTCATTCTGCCGCTACATTCAGGGGGTGTGAGGAGAGGGTTTGTTGGACTTTCTATGTCTAAAAAAATACATAAATAAATAAGCATTTGCACACTAGTGTGGTTTTAACCTGTAGCACGCCCACTTTCTTACGACTGACCACAAACATGTATGCAAACATGCCAGCTGATCCTTTTTTGCACAATGTTACTGCAAGGCTTCCATTAGTCTTAAAAGCCCGGACAGACGTCACTGTGCCAGCAGAGAAAGTAAAAGGGAAATCAGCATCTCAGCAGGGAATAATAGAGGAGATGATCTAGTGCTTAGTGCAGGAGCACAAACAACCTCCTGCAGGATGTAAACAAACACACGGGGCTGTGCCTTCAGGACGACACGCCACATATTTTATTTAATGGCATATTCTCAAACACATCCAGTTTCCACGCATTTTCAGTGCGCGCGCTCACTCCTCTCCTTCAACAGATTAGCAGCAGCGAGGAGGTCCAACAGAATTTCTACAAATGCTCTTCCTCCGAGAACAGAACCAGGGGCGATTATTCATCCACGCAGACACACATTACCCGTGGCTAAGAAGTAGGCCCTCCCCGTCATACCTAGAGGGCACAACTTCATACCCCCACTCGCCCTAAAAAACACAATCTGCGTGTGTTTCAATGCCGGTGTGATGATCTCCGCCACCATCTCACCCTGACCCGCATCGCTGCTGCACCGCCGCTCTGCGAGTTGCAAACTGCCAATTTTCCGCTAATGTGCAGCCAGTGGTCGTGGCTCCAAATCCCTCACGCGATCACAGAGGCTACTTTCGGATCTTACAACTAGACATTTGTATAGATCCAATCTCCATCTGGGTTAATCACCCACACCACACGGTAGTAATGACCGCACACGCTGCCGCGAGCGGGCGCAAACTGTGCGCATTTTCTCTGCGACGCGCTGTTTCAAGTTTAATATTTGATGGTCGGAGGGGTGTGACTCCGGATCAGACGCATTACAGCATTCGAACATCAGATACTTACTGTGGTGTGGATGTAGGTTAATGGGCGATGGCAAGAATTTTCCGGAGTGGAGAGGCGGCGGATGACTCGCGCCCAAGTGACCGGGGGATGGAGGGATCCTCCCGGCGGCAGCTGCTGCTCCGAGTCGGTGAGGCTCCATTGCGAGCCCCGCCAACAACGGAGGTGGTACGTGGACGGATCGGGGAGGTCCAAAATCTCTGCCATCCATTATCCACAGAGAGAAAGTTGAGGAAAGAATCTGTCGGTTCGGACGGGCCCCCTGTTCCGAAAAAAGCCAATTTTGGCTATAATAATGTCTTTAGTTCTCCTGGGGATTCTGGCTCCTTTTCAGCCATCCTTTACTCACCTATAAAAAATACAAGAAGAAAGAAAAACGCTTGATATGGGCTACAATCTAAGATGTTGAGTGCAAAGTGTTGAGAAGTGGCGTTTTATTTGTTTTGAGGTTTTTTTTGCATTTCTCCCATTTCCAGCGAACTGGTGACCCAAACGTGCAATGACGCAGTTTGGAAAAGCACTCCAAAAACTAATCGTTGACCATCGGCTGCTCGACAGAATGATCGGCGGAGTTGCTCCTTAGTATATAATAACTGCGGCATTCAATCCGGTTGTAACTTATTTCTAAAATATTGTGATCTGGTGCGTGAGACTAGCAGCACTCCACCCCCACCGCGCACCGAGCAGCAGGCAGCGGCTGCCCGGGGAAACACAACCAGGAGCGGGACGGCCAGCTGCTCCGTCCCGGCCGGGAAAAACGCCCTTTGAAACCCGCCAAAGAAACGCGGATCGTCCGATTTAAACAGAATATTCGAGCTATTCGGATTTTGCCTGCTGTTTTCCCGAAGCGTAAAAGCAGCGATGCGGGGCTGTGGGCCAGGTCGACTTGTAAACCAATCCATCCATAAATACTGAAGGCGCATCAAATATAAATTTCAAACGGGTTAAAAATAAATAAGGTTGCAAAAGCCTGTATCAGACATCAGCGGGGTTGGCGGTGTTTTGTTGCCCACACATGAGGATTTACTGCGGGCTACTTCGCAACTGGACATGGGAGCTGCCCAGTGAAAGAAAGCAAACCCGTGAAAACACTTAAATCTGCTGTTTAAACCCGTTTCGACATCCGTTGGCGAGGATTTAGTCCAAAACATGAAGCCAATTGGGTTTTATAATTAAAATTAAATTTACAATATTTCACATTTATACACTAAACGGATATTAAGTTTTAACGTCATCAATCAAAACGCTGCGCATTTCGTATATTTTATTCTTAATACTAAAGAACTTCGCAGACTTATGCGGATGTATACGTTACAATTAAATAACTAAATAATAATAAAGAATACAAGTTAGTGCCACTTTCAGCAGATTCAATCCGGGCAGCAGTGAGATCGGTTGATCCGCCTCTTTTGAATCCAACGTTATTTTTTGTTTGTTTCTACATATTCGCTTCAATTAAGAGGTGGAAAAGATTTTAGTTTTGTATGAAAGGAAAGTGGAGATAACCTTCAGAGGTTATAGGCAAACACGTTACAGCATTGACTCGTGATATCCAGGCGGGCGGGATCACAATAGCTCTTTCACAAGTCACAATAAACCCTTTTTACTTCACATAAATGTTTTCCCTACACTTGCTGAAACAGACCGAGAGGCTAGACTTTGTAACATTGGATTTTAATTCCGTAGTGACCCATGCGGCACCACAGCGGAGCAACATTTCAGCCACGTTTCAAACTTTTCACGGTTCCGTTAACGACACACGAAACTTTCTCGGCGGTAACGTCTCCAATGTGTCCTTTTCACGCCACCAACAACCCCTAACATCCAAAATGCCGTGTGCAGTAACCTCCGCATTGTTTCCACGTACATTTACAATCCAAATTCGGTTGTAAAACAGCGAAAACTCTGCGCTGCAAGAAGAAGAAAAAAACACGCAAGAAAAAAAAACATGCCCGCTGCTTACTTGAATTTCGGAAACGTGGAAAAAGAAGGAGCTAAAAAATGCATACGTTTCTCAAAATCCCTCCAGGTTGCTGAGAGAAGTGGAGTAGTCCATTACAGGCTGGTCCGAAGGTAAACTGGGGGATAACTATGGGGGCAGCCCCTGACGCATCCGGAGCTGCTCAGCAATGAAACGCAGCATTGTTTTGCAAACTCCGCCCACCACCCTGAAACCACCCAATCCTTTACGTCACACTCAGCTGTGGCCTGGTTGGCTGAACCGACTGTCCATCAAGTCCCTGAAGGGGAAGGGAAAAAAAACACTGGCCGTTCGCCAGCACCATAAAACCAATTATGGAGCAAGGAGGTTGAGCCGTTTCAAGGTCCCCTCTCCCTGCAGGACTGAGTGATCAAAACAAGCAATGGGTTTCTGTTTTTAGTAGGGTGGTGGTGGTGGGGCCCAGTTCAAGGCGACCCCACCCCCTTCACCACGGACATTATAATACGCCTTTAAAACTGGGAAGCGGAAAGTGAGGGGGGCGTTGTTAGTCTTAAAACTATCGCACTCGTTATTAATGTAGTGTAGGGTCGAGTTTGCCTTCATTTTGAGGAAACGGAAGATAAATACCGCAGTTATTAAAATGAGTTTCCAGTAGGAAAGAACATTTGCCTAAATTTGAAGTCATATGTCAAAAACTAAACATGGGATAACCCTCTCACAACTCATTACTTGACCATGGAACTTATTTTTCAACACTGTGTGTTTGTCTGTGAAAAGCATTACAGAGAAACCAATTGACAGATTTGCATGGAATTTTATACAGTGGTAAGTTTTGCCACTTCCTGCAGATGATTACATTTGGTGATGTTACATGGTTTTGAAGCATAAAATAAAATCGGGAGCGGTGACATCACAATGAGGGGAGGCACTCTCTTTAAATTGATTCCTTTGTATACTTTGTTGTTGTTTTTCTTTTTGGGTATTTGTAATGTCACTTGTTCTGTTTGTGACAGTTACAATAAAGTAAAAAAAAAAGGGGGGGAATGGTGTTTATTTAGCATCTTAAATGTATGAAATTTTACCCAAAGGTAAGTTTTTAGCATATCCTAGAGATGATTATATTTTAGTGATGTGAGGTGTGTCGCAGCATTTAAAATAAAACTGTGGCGTTTTGGTGACAAGTGTCCCAAAAGCCTTCACCATGTGGTGAAAGTATTGTCTTGAAATATTTATCAGTTTAGGTTTGGGGTCCAAAGATGAATTTAAAGCATTTATAGCGTTTTAAAGTTCATCTAAACATTATCTCTGTGACTGCGCAAAACGATGGCACCTGGGATTATTACATCTTCAAGAGAAGTGTATATCTTCGATATTTTGCAGCATACGAAGAAAAGCAAAAGGGTGGTTGGAGCTGGAGGCTCAGTGTGCTAAGCAGAGAGGCTGAAGTGGACAATTGCAACAGATCAACAACTCAGAGAGTATCTCTCAAAATCCTCCTACATAAGTTTGTTGGAGTTTTCGGTAGATTTAGAGTCTGGCAGTAACTCATACATTAATCTGCATGACATTTTGTTAAATTAAATGATGTAATTGATTCTGCTCACAATTATGTGTATCTATGGTACTGTTGTGACCTGTCTCTAATTTAATTCCAATATGGACATTAACAAAACAAGGATGCATGCGTAGGCCAGGAAAAAAAGAATATTAATGGGAAATAAACTGGGTTTTGCACACTAAAAAATACTGGGTTTGATTGAGGCTGATGGGTAAAAGGTTGGGTTGGTTTCACCCAACATCTGGTGAGAAATAGTGACCCAGCACAGTGAGTTGGAAATTTACATGCTATGAAAGGTCCTTTAAAAGCTTTATCCTTAAATGTGTTCATTATCAGCTGTTTTAAGTTATTAAATATGATATAATAACAATCCTAATGATTAAATAACATGTCCTGTGTTACATTTAACATGTTCTGACTACACATTTCAAACAAATTCATATAAAACAACTTAGTTTTGTGTTCTACTCCACTCATCTATTTTCATATTGTAAAATCCTTTCAGCAAAATTGCTATTTTTCAAATATGATTTTGAATTGTGAAGAAAAGGGGAAATCTGAGCTCCTAAGTTTAAAAGACGGTCAAGCTGAATTCTTTTCAAAAAATGAGGAGAAAAAAACAAAACATTGGAGCAATAAGTGACATTACAGATGTCTGACAAGGGGCCGCATTTTAGAAAGATTTAAAAACAAAAGTGTTTTATTTGTTCTATTCTTCATCCCACATAATTTTCATTTAAAGACAAATGGGTCAGGGTTCTTTTGGAGTAAATTACACCATTATTATGCTGTGGCCTGTATTTTGAAAAACACAATGTTTGGTTATTTTAACTGAAAACATTTTAACGTTATTATGGGTAAAACAATAACACAACATGCTGAGTCCAAGCCCATAACCCAAAACAACTCGAAGCTCTTGAAGCCACCCATAGACGCAGTACTGAAAGTACCAAAATAACCCAAACTGGGTTATTTTTAATAGGTTTTTTTTGGTTTTTATGTAGCCCTGCAAACTAAAGTCACAATGAAAGATTTAGAAAAAGTATAATTTTTTGATCCACAGCATTAATCGACACTTTTTCTGTAGCTATAAAGACAGAATAAAGTGTACAGTTAGACATGTAGATGTCATTTAGGTCATGCCACATATTTATTCATTTAAATTCAATTTTATTTATACTTATTTGGTAGTCAGTTTAAAATCATTCAGACAGAGAAGTATGGTGGAGCGGTACAGGATATGTAGGGGAGAAGCAGTGAGGTGTGTACATGGAGTGACAGCTGGGTTAAACTGGGGCTGCATCAAAGATCAGATCTGAGCCCATTCTTGTTTGCTATAGTGATGGAGAGGATGACAGGTCAGGGTGGCGGAGAGGACAGATTGAGATGGTTTGGACCCGTGATGAGGAGGGATAGTGGATCTACTGGTAGACAGATGCTGGAGATGGGTGCTGCCAGGCAGGAGAAGAAGGGAAAGATCAAAGAGGAGGTTTCTGGATGTGATGAGAGAGGACATGCAGTTTGTTGGTTCGCCAGGGTGTAGGAGACAGGGCAAGATGGAAACAGATGTGGGGAAACCAATTGACAGCCAAAGGAAGAAGATGATTACTTAAATATTTGTTTATTACCTTGTCCATTTATTTTATAATTATTTATATGAAGTTCGTACTGTGGGAGCTCAGTTAACCCGAGTCAAATTCTTTGTATGTATATACAATACAATAAAGCTGGTTCTGATCCTGAAAAGGATTCTGGGCCTTTTACCACCAGCCTTCATTACAGCCACAGATTTCTCTCCTCCACCATTAATGCAGGCATAACAATCAAATGACCCAAACATGTTGTGTACGTGGAGCAACGATGGATGTTCATAGAGGGGAATTGTAATAATAATAATAATAATGTGCTCATTTTACTGCCATCATTCTAAACAAATAACAAGGTTGACCTCAGGCGTCAATTATGACTCGGAAAAAACCTGTCACTCGATTTGGTGTACAGTACTATCTCACTCTCCGTAAATTCCTTTTGAGGTGAAAAACTCCGCGTTAAATGGTTCCTTAAAATGTTGATTAAAAAATCTGAAGCGGTTTCAAGTTGCCCATGTCCATTTCGATCTCAGCCCCTCCTCCCCTTTCGTTGGTCGGTTTTAAGGCGTCCTCTCGGCTCGGAGAACGTAAGCGCTTCAGCGGAGAGCAAACCGCGGAAGCCGGGAGAGGAGAAGAGTTCCGCCGAGCTCCGTCCGAGCGGCAGCTGCTAACGACGGCAGCGGGGAGACAGGGCCACAGCCTGGTGGTCTGGAGTTCCGCTAAGTTCGCGACACCCTCGACGGTCACAGACGGTGATTCTTCGTCCTTTCAGACATTACCGGGAGGAGCACAGAGGACTCGTCGCGCGCGCCCCGGTGACATGTCCGTTCGGGAGCCGGTGAGGGAACAACCAGGTGGCGATCAGAGCGACGTCCAGGCCGTCCGAACGAGACCAGGCCGGCCATTGTTCTCAAAATCACTCCGACTGTGAATGCAGACAAAGCCTTTAGATTAGCTCCTATTGTTGCGTCTCCTCAGCCCGCGGGCAGAAGGCAGGTTTCGTCCTCTCCGGTTTTTCTCGTCAAATCCCGCGCCGTTCACCGGGTTATCTCGTCTCCGAGGGGGGTTAGGATCCTGTATTTATAGAATCCTGTGAACCGTAGTAGTGATGCATTTAAACAAAAAAGATACCTCATGTCTATTAATGCACTAAATATAACCTGCTGCTTATTTACAGGATATACTCTGTGTATAAATAAATAAATAGATATTTATTTTACGCAGTCTTAACTAATATTACTAAATTCCCTTTGCCATGTTACCGTTTTAGAAGAAGACTTAAGCCTTTATTTTGACACATCAAATCATAGAATTTGTAGTAATTGGTTTTCTGCATTTGGGATAGATTTAACAGCCTGACATGGTGTGGAAATTAATATAGCAGTGCATTTTAATGCCCCGAAATCTATCCAGTTGTTCCCAAAACGAGTCAGCGAAGACTAATTCTGGATTCTTTATTGCACTCCGATGAGCGGCGGCTAATACTTGTGTGTTGTTTATGTGCTGCCTCTCACCTTCATTTGATGGCAATAACATAGGCATCCAATTACTGTTTATTTCTAGGTTAGGCTCCCAGTGATGTCTTATTGCAGGAGCAGATGGGACCATTTGGTAAATTAGTTTTTTTTTTTGGTGCATATATACCAACTGGGTTTCTCGGAGAATGGCCCAACTTAAAGCTTTATGTCCTCCTCTCTGGGTGGGCCCGGCTGTGGAAAAGTACAGAAATCTATGATTGATAGCCTAAACCTCCGCTTGCTGAAAGTAATACCTCAGCCAAATGCCAATTACACTAACATTAGTTTCATTTCATGGAACAAACCCTGCAGAATGAGAACAACTGTAATCCCAGACTCTCGTTCAAAGCTGGTCACATTTATTCTCTCTCTGGTCGTTTCGCTCTTCCTGAAAAAGCTGCATAGCTGTCCAAACATCATTGTTAAGGTCTGGATTAATTCTGCCCTATCAGTTGAAGGATCAGGTAAATTATTTGATTTGGCGGGCAGACTATCTGATTTTCCTGGAGTGTGGGGCTGCATCAACCCACAGGGGACGGAGCAGAGAGACAGCATTGATTTATTCATCTGGGGCTTCACTCTTCTCTGGAAAGACATACATACATAAATAAATAAATTCACAGAGATGTCCTCCTGCATAAGCGCTTACCTTTGACACTTCAGTTAGCACATCTACTTAGCGCTGGGTTGTTGTTGTTGTTTTTTTTACGTAAAAAACCCCGCATGAATGTGCATTTTAGAACATATTTCCTGCGCTATTTCTTCAATCGAGAAACGAGGAGCAGGAAAAAATTCCAGATATTTCATGCAACCCCTCCCCGCTCCAAGCTGCTCTCACACAGGAGGCCTGCATGCCCAAAGGGCTGGACCATTTTTCATACCTTGTCTCATGCTCTGCACAACCACTATATTGTTATTGCCACTACTGCACTTCAGCGAGACAAATCCCCGACATGATTATAAAGAAGCAGCGTCATGTTTCCTGAAGGATATGCACACAGAGACAAGCACACACATGCAATAAAAAGAAATGTCCAGATGACTGACATCACCGCGCTAGCCAACCCCCCACTCAAAGCACTCACACATGAACATACAGCTCTCATGGGGTACCTGCCAATCATGAGACAGTGCCTTGCACGGTTTTGATGGTGGAGCACTTGAGGGCTGGGGGGGAGGAGGAGGAGATTTCTGCTGGAGGACAAACAGTGAGCCTACTCTGACAGTCGTGGTAGAGAATGTAGTCAACAGTAGCATTCAGATGGCAGAAAATAGATGCGCTGGTTCACAAATATTCAGCTTTCAGGATATATTTTTGCTTTAGGGTTTACTGGTGGAAATAAAAACATCTGTATTTGGATTAATGGGAGATGGATAGTGTAAAAATAGTGGCAGACGTAGTGAAAATCGTTTGGACTGATCAGTTTCTAAACAACTGATGTTTTCTGTTGAACTAAGATAAAAAGATTTCTAAGAAATATCACGATTATTACACTGTCATATCTGATAATCCAGCCTCAGATGGGTCACAAGGCTGTGTACCTTTAGTGTCGGTACCAAGCCTGGATAAATGAAGAGTGTTGTCTTCATGAAGCCATGCTGCTGTTCCTCAAAGACAAAGAAGATTGAGAGGGGGGAGATGATGAGAGGCAGGAGTGTGAGGCTGAGAGGAGGAACTATACATGTTGGCACAATGACAGGAAAAGGTAGAGGGCTAGCTGACATGATGGAGAGAATGAAGGTAGATATACTGTGTGTTCAAGAGACCAGGTGGAAAGGCAGCAAGGCTAGAAGCATCGGAGGAGGGTACAAATCTCAATCATGGTGTGGAGGGAGGAGAAATGGGGGAGGGATGATTTTGAAGGAGGAGTATGTAAAGAGTGATCTGGAGGTGAAGAGAGTGTCAGAGTGATGAGTATGAAGATAGAAACTGAGGGTGATGAAGATGCAGACTTCAGGTGTCATGTTGGTGAATGGAACAGACGAGATGAGAAGATGATGGGCAGGTGTGGTGTTAAGGACAGGAATGTGGTGAACATGTACTTCAAGAAGAGGGAGGAGCACAGGGTTACATACAAGAGCGGAGGTAGGAGAACGCAGGTGGACTACATCCTGTTCAGAACATGCAACCTGAAAGAGACTGGAGACTGCAAGGCGGTAACAGAGGAGAACACAGCCATAGAAAGGTAGTATGTTGGATGACTGGTGGTTTAGAAGAGGGAGACATTAAAGAAAGCAGAAGATAAAATGATGATGAAGCTGGGGAAGGAAGGCTCCTGTGTGAACTTCAGGGAGGAGTTGAGAGGGGCTCTGGGTGGTGGTGAAAGACTGCCGGATGACTGGGCAGCTACAGAAAAAGTAATAAAGGACGTGGTTGGGAAATGTTTTTGGCATATTACCTGGGCAGAGGAAAAGAAGATGAGGAGACTCGTGAGGAGGAAGTTCAGGAGAGTTTACGCAGGAAAAGACTGATGAAGAAGAAGTGGGATAATAAGAGAGATGAAGAAAGCAGGAAGGAACACAAAGAGATGCAACATGAGGCAAAGAGTGAGGCGGCAAAGGCTATGGTCTTGTACCGATTGGCGGAGCAGAGGGAGGAAGATGGGAGTGAGGAGGACGGACAGGATTATGAAGATCAGAAGGACAGCCAAGTTTAGAAGTCCTGGAGACAAAGTCAGAGAGGACAGATTGAGATGGTTTGGACCTGTGAAGGAGGGATAGTGGATCTACTACTAGAAGGATTCTGGAGATGGACCAAAGAGGATGTTTCTGGTGAGAGAGGACATGCAGTTGGTTGGTGTGACAGATGAATACGCAGAAGACAAGAGATGGGGGAAGCAGATTATCCGCTGTGGTGACCCATAAGGGGAACAGCCCGAAGAAGAAGAAGGAAGTGTCATAACTGATGTAAATTGTAAAACAAACAGATCAACCACAACATTATAACCAGTAACTGCTAACGGCGTTCTGGCGGATCAGTGTACATTTCTACCACAGCAAGTTCAAGGCCTGTGGTCCAAATGCATGTGCTGTGTTCAGATCAAAATAAACATGTTCTTTCTGCAAAATATGCCAAGGGGAGGACACGCATGGAAGTAAAGCCCATCTGCTAGTCTTTCAAACCAGGAAGCGGGTGGGGGCGGCGTGTTGTTGCATTCTGTGCATTCAGGGCACTTAGAGCATGTTTTGCCGAGGGAGAGGGTGTGTACTCCTGCTGTCAGTTCTTGTGCCTGTCTTGTGTGCGGTTAGCGCTTTGAGAAATCCAGTGTTCTTTTTTTCCCCCTCGCAACAATCTTAAGGAAACATTGATGTTCCTGAGAAAATGTTATGGCGATCTGTCAGAGGCCCTGAGTACTCAAGAAAATGCCTCTGGGGGCCTTCGCTCTCCCCAACACCCCGACACTGCCGTTGTCCCGCCTTCTTTTTTTTTCTCCCCCTCCTCTCCGTGTCTAAGAATCCAAACTGTACAAATCGTTACACAGCTTTATTCCTATTCAGAGCGGCAGGAGCATATTAGCTGTAGAATACATTGATTTAAGCGAGTAATGTGAACGCACGGGGAGAAAACACGCCTACCCCACCCTGAAGAAGGCATGAGCCGAGAATCCTCCGTCTTAATCAATGACCCTCGCACATGGGACTAAAGGCCTTTTACTTTCAAAGCCTCCATGAGGACATTGATTTTTTTTGGAGACGATGAGAATCTCAAGGATTCACTGAATTTATCATTTCTCTGGGTAAACTTAACATGTAAACTTTAAAAGAAGTTTATTATGGGACTCTATGGGGGGGGTTGGAGTTTTTCCTCCAGCTCCAAAGTAACCAAAAGTATAACTCCGTTTGCGTCTCTCAGTCTCATAATTGGTGAGTTTGCAGCGTTTTATGAAAAAGATTCAACAAGTTTGAGGCGACGCCCCTGATTAACAGACGGTGGTAACTCAGACGCATAGAAAATGAGCAAACTGACCGGATAAGTAGCATCCTGTCTGTCAGCAGCTCACTGACAGAACCAGAACCTCACATCTGCTGTCAGTCCGTCAAACAGGGTGATTAATCATTCAGAAATCGGATCAGAGGGGTGCACTACCCTCGGCGAATGTGTCACCCGTGGTGGAATGCAGATCACTCTTGAGTTACCCAAAAAAGGAAGCTGCTGTTGAATGAAAATGAGTAACTCTCTGCTGGCCTCCATCTGTCAGCAGTGGTAACCTTCTACTTGCCTTTCACCCAGTTTCCATGTCTGGTGGACTCGTGTTGCACCGCTGCGCCCTCTGCTGGAGACGAGGGAGAACTGGCGGCTGCTTCGATGACCCAGCCCGCTGAGCAGAAGGAAAACTGCTCAATTTTAGAAAATGGAGAAAATCAGAGAGCTACACGTCCTGACGGATGTTCCCGCCACGTTTACGCACACCTGCTGAGGCGGCGCGCTCGTGGGACGGCCTCGCCAAAGCTGAGAAAAATGGCTACACTCAAACGCCCATGCCAAGCGCTGCCTCTTTTGCCAGTGAGTGTTCTGCTGGCGTGGCAATAAATGGATATCAGAGAGCAGCGGTCTCAGCAGAATCGCAGATGGTGGAGTCGGTGAGGTGGGGGGGGGGGGGGGGGGGGGGGGGGGGGGGGGGGGGGTCTTTAGTGTGTGTTTGCAGGGAGCAGCCGTCCCGCCTGAATGCATGCATGAATTCATACAAATACAAACCTCCCCATGAATGTGCTCAAGCCCCCATGTCCCCATGTCCCAACAGCCCCCTTAGGTTTACTATGTATCACCATGTCGCTGCATCAAACTGGGACAGCCCGACTAATGGACGCAGCAGGACTCTGGCTGGTGCCGGACCGCTGGTGTCACACGCGGAGGGCTCTTATGATGCATAGAAGATGAGGGGGGGGGGCATCAGCATCCATCTCATCCTCCTGTATCTGTGTTAGATGCTAATGTGGAGCTGTTTTTAGATGTGGTGGGGAAATGAGACCCGGTCAGCGGGGGGATCGGTTCAATGACATGCTAGAGGGAGGCTGGAACGTCGCAGTGACTTTACTTGCTGCTCGGACCCTCAGTTCTGCCCCACGCTACCCCGTCTCAACATGCACTGTCCATCACAGCGGCCCGTCAACTCTATCAACAACGTACAGCCCAGAATAAACACTGTAGATCCAGCAGTGACTCCTTGTCCGGGTTATAATTATTCTTCTTCTTCTTCTTCTTTGGGTTGTTCCCTTCAGGGGTCTCCACAGCGGATCATCTGTTTCCAACTTGCCCTGTCCTCTGCGTCTTCCTCTTTCACACCAACCACCTGCATGTCCTCTGTCACCATATCCAGACACCTCCTCCTCGGTCTTCCCCCCTGGAAGCTGCCTGCTGCCTGGCAGCTCCATCTCCATCATCCTTCTACCAGTAGATCCACTATCCCTCCTCTTCACGGGTCAGAACCGTCTCAGTCTGTCCTCTCTGACTTTGTCTCCAAGACGTCTAACATGGACTGTCCCTCTGATGTCCTCCTTTCTAATCCTGTCCCTCCTCCTCACTCCCAGAGAACATCTGAACATCTTCAGCTCTGCCTCCCGTCTTCTGGTCAGAACCTCCGTCTCTAAACCGTCCAGCAGAGCTGCTCTCACCTCCATCTTGGAAACCTTTCCCTTCACTCCTGCTGCTGCTCTTCTGTCACAGATAACTCCGCTTCTTCACCTCTTTTCCTCACTCCCCATTGCTCTGAATGGTTGGAACCCAGGTACTTAAACTCCTGCACCTCCTCCACCTCTACTCTTCATCCTCACCTGCTCCTGCCTCCCTTTCATTCACACACATGTATTCTGTCTCGCTGCCACGACCTTCATTCCTCTTCTCTCCAGCGGCCTCTGAAAAATATCACAGTTTCACAAATCTCTGAACACAACTCGCGTCATTTAGCAGACTTTGTTCACTTCGAAACACTGGCCTTCAAAGTGAAACACCCTGAATAAAAGTCGGTCTCAGTCCTGTTGTACGTTTGAGATCTCAGCTGGAAGAACACTTCAATCGTGCGTCAGAGAGTAAAAGAACCTCGACCGGCCTCAGACCAGCAGTTCTTACTAAATACCAGTAAATATTTCTCTTGTTACATTTTTGTATCACTGCACTGATTTTGGGCCTTCAGCTTTGATGATGTTACATGTTTGGCAGTATTAAAATAGAGTAAAATAATAATAAAAATAATAAGCCCTTTGTAGTGATGTCACAATGTGGCGAGGCGCTCTCTTGAAACTGTTCCCATTATTCACGCCTTTGTTCCTTTGATGTTCAGAGGTAGGTTTTTGGCCGTTGAGGGCTTGTGCTCTCTGTCCGTCTGTCTCTCTGTCCGTCTGTCTCTCTCTGTCCGTCTGTCTCTCTGTCCGTCTGTCTCTCTCTGTCCGTTGTCTCTCTCTGTCCGTCTGTCTCTCTCTGTCCGTCTGTCTCTCTGTCCGTCTGTCTCTCTGTCCGTCTGTCTCTCTGTCCGTCTGTTTGTCTCTGTCCATCTGTCTCTGTCTGTCTGTCTCTCTTTCTGTCCGTCTGTCTCTCTTTCTGTTCGCCTGTCTCTCTCTCTGTCCGTTTGTCTCTCTTTCTGTCTGTCTGTCTCTCTCACTCTCTGTCTGTCTGTCTGTCTCCGTCTGTCAGTCTGTCTCTCTCTGTATCTGCCTGTCTGTCTCTCGCTCTCCATTTGCCGGTCTCTCTCAGTCTGTCTGTATCACTCACTCTCTCTCTCTGTCTGTCTGTCTCTCTGTTTGTCTGTCTGTCTCCCTCTCTCTGTATCTGCCTGTCTGCCTCTCGCTCTTCATCTGTCTGTCTGTCTGTCTCCCTCTCTCCATTTGCCGGTCTCTCTCAGTCTGTCTGTCTCTCTCTCTCTCTCTCTCTCTCTCTCTGTCTGTCTGTCTGTCTGTCTCTCTATTGGTGTTGGTTATAACCACCACTAGAGTTAGTGTTGGTTATAACCACCACTAGAGTTAGTGTTGGTTATAACCACCACTAGAGTTGGTGTTGGTTATAACCACCACTAGAGTTAGTGTTGGTTATAACCACCACTAGAGTTGGTGTTGGTTATAACCACCACTAGAGTTAGTGTTGGTTATAACGCGTCATCATGCATCATTTATGACAGTAATGTCTTGATTTAATATAATAAAAATCTAATGTCAAATATCAAATAAGAGAAGGATATGAAATAAATGTGCAGTATAAATGTAAGAACTTACGGCTATCAGCGGTGAAATGATAATAACATCCTAAGTGGGACTTTTTACCCGTCAGCCAGTGAAGATTCTAGAAACTTGACTGAGTGGATTCAGAGAAAAACTTTCTTCTAACCTTTGTGTGTAATACTTTAGGTCTTTGAATAAATGGATTGTTTGGTATTTCATTTTACGTTGTCTTTGATGCTGTATTTAAGTGTGACACACATTCACATTGTTTTTACATTCTATCCATCTGTTTGATTTTGGTTCTAAGCTCTGCTCCTTATATTATTGTTTGTGTTTGTGTTAAATGTGAAACCATTTGTAATGTTGTTTATAAATGCTATCATACAAACAAACTTTATGGTTGTTTTTTTGTTTAGTTGTTTGTTTGTTTGTCTGGCTGCAGGATTACACAAGAACTAATAGATGGATTTTTAGGAAACTAGCTAGAATGGTTGGCTACCACCGGGAAAAAAAAAGTGTGACACCTGACGGAACCGGTTTATAATCTGACCCATAGGCATCAGGTTTCTGCTAAAGAGAAAGGGGCCTAAGACGGAGCCCTGGGGGACAAAGCAGGTCAAATGGAGGATTTAACCATGTCCGATTCGATAAGTAGGATTTTTGAGGCATGTGAGGACTTACTAAACAGAATATAGTAACTAGAAACAACAACAAAAAGTCTAATAAGGGTAAAATGGTTTTCTAAAAACATTCTTTACAAAAAAGTTTGACATGTCACTTTATCATGTAGTTGTTCATTTTTAGCTAATCTAGTTAAAAGTAATATAATAATAATAATAATATAATCTAAAATATTTCTACGTCTGATCTTTTCTTACTTTTGATGAAGATGATTGAAAAACAATCTTGTCTTAGATATTAAATTAATAAATAAAGTATGCAAATAAAAGATTCTGCCACTCTTTTTCTTCCATGGTCAGGACATTAAAGGGTTAAAGGAGGTTCGTGCCCCCTGAGTTGTTTCTATTGGTTAAAATAAAAAGGATTCTGAGGGTGGTCTTTGCAGCGTGGGCAGAGTTTAGAGGAAGAAGCTGCATAAATGTTCAGTTCAGTCACTCACAGAAACAAAAACGGACCTTCGCTGCCATCTGCTGATGAAACTAACCAGCCACACATTCCAGGAGATAGTCCGGCCCGGATCCATCTATCTATGGCGATAAATGTAAATGTTTAGCGTTGGGACTCTCGTTTAGACTTATCCTCTGGATTTACATTTAACATGTCAATTTTAGGTTTTATATATATATATATATATATATATATACATGAATATAATTTTTTTCGACTTTATTAGACCCATCCTTACTTTGTCATGTTAACTTCCCTTGTAAAAATGTTGATTTCAAATCTAAACATGATATATATATATATATATATATATATATATATAAATGTATATATTTAATATTTAGATATTAAATATATACATATATGAATATTAAATATATGCATCTAAATATTAAATATATATATCAAATATTTCAAATTTTGGGTTTTGTTGGGTTTTGAATATTTCAAATATTCAAAACCCAACCGTATATAAAGTAATGTTGGGATTAATAAGGTATAAGTCTAAAAGAATTATTGCTGCAAATGCGATTTTTCAAAAAGTGACTAAAGAATTTCAGAGCAGCAGTCGAAAAAAATGTCATACTTTGCAAACACAAAGATTTACCCTGGTAAAAGTGTGACACATCTTCTGTCACTTCATCATTGAAATGTTTTTTTACCTGTGATCTCGTGATCCACGAGGAGAGCATGAGCTCAGATGATGTCATGGTGACACGCCTCACGGAAGAAATACAGGCTTTCTTTATGACTCCTGCAAACTCTTCCTTATTATCAGCATGAGGGTGAGGTCAGTCCTTCTGGCCGATCCTGACCGGGTTATTTCCTAGTTTTACACACAATCAGCCGAGTCAGGTGGGCAGGATACAGCAGATCAACCGGATCAGTTACCGTGGAAATAAAGGACATTCTTTTCTGAAAGTAGTGGTTGCTGCCGTCTACATAGGAAATTATTGTTTCTTGTCAAGGGATACTTATATATATATATCTATATATATATATATAGCCTTTCAATGAATTCTTGTTTGTTGCTGTTAAACAAAAACTGTGATGAAAGTTTTACAAAGCTTCTACAGTATTACACTGTAAAACATTAAATCAACTGTTTAGTCAATCAAATTAAGTCTTTACCAATTTAAATGAATAGATTAGACTAAAAAATGTTTTCTTTTTTAATTCAGTGTTACTATTTGACGTAACTTTTTTTAAGTTTTTCTATAATTTTCTTTTTTACAGTGCAGGATTAAACACAAACCGCATTAAAAAAAGGTAAATTCCAGCTTTCGTAAAAACCTCCTGCGTAAAACTTTTTTTCTTCATGATTTTACCTTTAAAAATATTTTAGACATGATAAAACTTATTATATATTTTTAATTTGATTGTGTGTTATCAGTGAACACTTCTTTTCTTTTTTTTACCTCCGAGATTGTTTTTGCATTTGTCTTTTTGTTTGTTTGTCAGGAAAATTACGGAAAAACTAAAGGCAAAATTGTATGAAATATTACCTTTAGGTATGTCTTGGTTTATATATCCTAAAGGTGATTAAATTTTGGTAACGCCACGTATTTTGCGGCATTTAAAAAAAAAGAAAAAAAGAAGCCGTTTGGAGTAGTGACATCACAATGGAGCTATTGCTGCCTTTGTTCCTTTGAAATTCATTTTTGGGGTGAAGCTGGGATCCTCAATCCCTTAATGAGGCCTTTGTTCCTTTGATGTTAGTTTAAAGGTGGAGCTGAGGGCTCAGTGGGCTGAACAGAGGCGCTGAAGTGAAAGGCCTAGAGACTAAAGACTCTTGAGCGCCGTGTACTGGACAGTGAGGATTGTCTGATATAATGGGCCCAAGTCAGTTGAAAAGATATATGTGTCATCTATTATATTAACAGTTTGCGTTGGAGTGGACACGTTTTTATCTCTAAACCAGTAAAAAAAAAAAACTAAACTTCCATAATCTAAACAATAGCTCATATATTTGTCTCCAATCAACCATTTACAATGAAGTGATCCCCCTGTAATTTACTACATTCTTAAGATACTGTTCATGTTCTCTTCAAAGTCTGAAAGAGAACATCACAGGTGAGTTCTGCAATAACAATCTCCTGAAGATTTTATAAAATTTTAAGTTTGTCGAATGGACTATTAAAATATTAAATCAAAATATGATTGGGAAACACAAATGCCTCCTGAGTCTTTTCTGAACAGGTGAAGAGACAAAATGTGTTTAAAACGTTATTGCAGCATAGGAAGACTTAACAGGTAAGGGTTTAAAATAAACATGATGGTGCTTTAATAGTCCTGGAAGCATGTCAAATAAAAAACGAAGATGTGATACAATTCTTGCTAAAAACAATTTCTCGGACCTCCGCCGGATAGATTTGCACTCCAGTTGCATTTACAGATGAAGTTGTTTTAAAAATATGTCGTTTTTAAGCTCATCTTCAATTTTCCTTTGTGCCGAGATTTATCCTCTCGTTTAGGGAGGGGCCGCTTCCACACGTGCACGCATTTAATATTTCCTCCGTCCTCGCGCACTGACGCGCGCATTCGGTGACGTCACAAATGCGACAGCGACGTTTCATTATTTAATACTGTTCTGTTTACATTTAGGTCAAAACTTTGTTCCTTAAATCAGTTTGTCGTTTTACTGTTATCATATTCATGTCATATTTTGCATTATAAAGCCATCGGACATACCCGTGTGTACGGGCATAACGACAGAACCTCAAAAAGAGACTTTAGAAATCTGTTTCTAGCATAAAGGTATCCTTTTATGGTGATCGCTTTGGGGTTACATGTGGACAAAAGAGCCAAACGCACAGTCAGGCACGTTTATAAATAATCTTGTGTTTATGCGGAAAGGACCGAGTCTAGCACTTAAAAAATATTGGAGTAATTGCTTTTTGACGTCACACTAACGAGCGTACATCCGAAGTTCCAAGTAACACCTGTACCTATAATTATAGTTAGGTCTAAGGCTGTATTTATATTTGACTGAGATCATGGTCTCATTTTAATTAATGAGTTTTGTTTAGTGTGCGTAGTAAATTAAACTCAAGCCTACATCTTCTGTATTACAAATTAAACAGTTCCCATTCTAATACTTAGTTTTGAAGTGATATGGCAGTCGACACAAGAACCCATCAGTCACACTTTGAAATAAATAGTTCTCAGATTTCAGTAACTGAACATGTACAAGTAAAAATGAAGACAGTCAGATATGTTGGAACACATGTGCACTTTATTGGGATTGTTTGTCAGTGTACAGGTTGGCCCCACCGGTCTGGCACCCCATCATGTTGAGACCCTTGGCCCCACCACCCCCAGATGAAACCTCCAACAGGGGTAAGAAGAGGTCATGACTGGGTTTTGCATAACAAAAACAAAAAAATTAACAGGACCAAGATATTTTTAAGGCTGAAAGTACAAAAAACCCAGACATAATTTACATACAAGCGATACTACAACCATGTTTAGGTATGCGCCAACCACTGGGCAGCCTTCACAGAGGCAAATACGTGTCTGAACAATGCAGTCAACATTTGGAATCATGTTTCTGAACAATGCAGTTAACAAACATTTGGAATGACTCAAAGAAAACACAAAATGTACATTTTTAAGTCCCCAGATGCAACTGCAGAAGCCTGGGGGGCTTTTTAAACCTAGCCAAACATTACCTTTTCCTTCATCTTTCCAGTTTTTAAAATCCTGAGTCAAGCGCCAAAAATAACTGAAGCCATGCCAATGAGTTGGTCATCTAGGCTCTGCGCCTGAGTGTATGAGAAATGTGTAGTGTGTGTGGTTGTTTTGCACAGAGCTGAAGTTGTTGGGCATTTGGTTGGGGAGAGGAAGGAGGAAAAGTCTGTTTAGAAGCATTTGCGGTGGACGATGGATGGGCCGGACTCATCGTACTCCTGCTTGCTGATCCACATCTGCTGGAAGGTGGAGAGGGAGGCCAGGATGGAACCTCCGATCCAGACAGAGTATTTACGCTCAGGTGGGGCAATGATCTGCAGGAAGACCACAAAGTCATTAATATTCCAAAACATTTTACACACCTGTATCCAACTGAAGACAACGCAGCACCGAAGCTCACCTTGATCTTCATGGTGGATGGGGCCAGGGCGGTGATCTCCTTCTGCATCCTGTCAGCGATGCCAGGGTACATGGTGGTACCTCCAGACAGGACAGTGTTGGCATACAGGTCCTTACGGATGTCGACGTCACACTTCATGATGCTGTTGTAAGTAGTCTCGTGGATTCCGCAGGACTCCATACCTGAGAGCAGATGCAAGACATTGGTTAGAACGTTGTACTGCTAGTAAACAATGGGTTAGCATTTTTAGCATGTGTGGCTGAAGTTGGTAACCGTACCAAGGAAGGAAGGCTGGAAGAGGGCCTCTGGGCAACGGAACCTCTCATTGCCGATGGTGATGACCTGTCCGTCAGGCAGCTCGTAGCTCTTCTCCAGAGAGGAGGAGGAGGCAGCAGTGCCCATCTCCTGCTCGAAGTCCAGGGCAACGTAGCACAGCTTCTCCTTGATGTCACGCACGATTTCCCTCTCAGCTGTAGTAGTGAAGGAGTAGCCACGCTCTGTCAGGATCTTCATGAGGTAGTCTGTGAGGTCGCGGCCAGCCAAGTCCAGACGCAGGATGGCGTGGGGCAGGGCATAGCCCTCATAGATGGGCACTGTGTGGGTCACACCATCACCAGAGTCCATGACGATACCAGTTGTACGACCAGAGGCATACAGGGACAGCACAGCCTGGATGGCAACGTACATGGCGGGGGTGTTGAAGGTCTCAAACATGATCTGTAAGAAAAGAGAATATTTGAATATTCCATGGCAACAAAACTTCAAACTTCAACTTGTGGCCACTGCACTCACTACATGCATTAGAGTGAGGCTAATTTTGAAGTTAGTAGGGGGGGGAAAAAAAGGTGCAGAAAGTCAAAATCCCTTCACACTTGTGCATGTCAGAGGCCTAGTAGTGCTGATCTAATGACTCTGCTAAACAGACAAGTGCAGGTAAAGGCACACAGTCGAGACCTGTTGATGATAGATCATCTTATAGGAGAAAAGTCCTGGAGGAAAGGGAAGGAATGAGCAAGTGAGATGAATGAAAGACTAATAAAGGAAATGAGATAACTAGTTGAGATTAGTCAATACCGTTTCTCCGTCCAATGCTGGATTTGCTTAACTAATGTTTAAGGGGTGCATACCTGGGTCATCTTCTCCCTGTTGGCTTTGGGGTTAAGGGGGGCCTCGGTAAGCAGGACAGGGTGCTCCTCGGGGGCAACTCTCAGCTCGTTGTAGAAGGTGTGATGCCAGATCTTCTCCATGTCATCCCAGTTGGTCACAATACCGTGCTCAATAGGGTACTTCAGAGTCAGGATACCTCTCTTGCTCTGGGCTTCATCACCAACGTAGCTGTCCTTCTGGCCCATACCCACCATCACACCCTGAACAAGACAATAGAAAAGTTGTTAAATTAGGATTATTCTGCCCTGAACCTCAAGTGAAAACCTGACTGTCAATGGTAATAGATCATATCTTCCAGTTTCAGCCAATACAAAAATTTGAACAAAATAACCCAAATGTCTTAGAATGACTTAAAATGCTAAATGTAAGTATTTCACATTACACACCTGATGTCTGGGGCGACCGACGATGGAGGGGAAGACAGCACGAGGGGCGTCGTCTCCGGCGAAACCGGCTTTGCACATACCGGATCCGTTGTCAACAACCAGTGCGGCGATATCATCTTCCATGGCTGAACTGTTAAGTAAAAAAAAGACAGAAAAGGTTACACTTAAGTCTCACATCCCAACTCCACATGGTGTAGGCCTACTCCTCCATTCCCGTTATTTCCTATCAACTAGCTGTTCACCATATTCGCCACTGGGTGGAGCTCGTGCACCGACATTCCAACAAAGCCGGACAAAAGGAAGTTGCGCCGCATTCTCTCATTGCCATATAAGGACATGGTTCGTTTTTGAGCAGCTTTGCGGCTACTGGCGCCATGGCGCGTGGCCAGAACACATCAGGGAAAAAAAAAAAAAAAAGGGGGACCATATGACATTTTCAGACCCAGCGCCGCCATGCGACCACTCCCTCTGGCCCCCTACCCACTCCCTCTCTATTCACCACCAATACTATCGTTTTAGAGCCCGAAGAACTCCGCTTCAATATCACTGCGTCATACTCAGCCTCCGCCGCTCCGTTACTCACCTGCTCCGCGTTCGACTCGAATAACAATTTACAACTTGTCGAAATCCCTCACTCAGGACACTGCTACAAAATCCTGCAGGCTGAAGTTATTTGTTCATGAATGGATCACACGTCCCAGACTGATGCTCGCGTCCCTGAAAGCCACGCCTTTTCACAAGAGCCGTGATTTATCCGCTTTGTGTGTCACTCTTAAGTGACGTAATAAAAGATCTGAACTTTGGTTTTATACTTGTTTGTCCGCTTTGTGCATTAAAGGCTTTGGTGACGTCACAAAACCAATTTAATTTACATGCATTTAATTTATTCGTGATCTATGCCTCGCCTCGTTGCTGGCCAAGCCCTTAATTTTTTAAGACCCTATTCAAAAGAGGACATTAAATAGTAGAATAATGGCAAACACGCGTTTCAATAATGAGACCCTTAATTAAAGTTAATAGATGTTCAAAAGCTGAGCTAGTAGCATGAAGTGGCTAAGCTAGGAGCTAAAGTAGGTCACACCCCGACGCATCGGTCGCACAAAGAGAACAGCCGGGGTCCAGACGACCTCCAGTCTGAAGACCCTTTCCAGAATAACCTGCAGGAGTGAGGGCTAAATAGCCAATCCTGGACTAAAGCAGACATTTCACAACCAGTCTGACACATGTGGCTTCGTTAAGCATAAGCCGGCTCCATCCAGAAGCACCTGTGTCTCCGAGATAACGGTCTCACCCTTTTACTTCGACATCCATTATGATCAATCAACATATGTAAATGTTTTTCACCAACACAGTCAGCTTTTAAATATTATTAAATCAAAAATAGCAGTATAGTGGTACACGTCAGGACAAAGAACCTCGTGGTGCCAGACATTTTTTGCTTCCAAAAATGACACACTTTAAGAACATTACATCTATAAAAAAAATAAACGACTTATTTGTGTTTCGTTTTAAAATCAAAAGTCTGGAGTTTGCTCCAGCATTCTTACCTTTGGGTGGGGGGCTTTTCGCTTTAAGGGAACCGGTTTCAGGCAAATGATATCCCGCAAGAGCTGTGTGTAACGGCGCACAGAGTGAGTCCGTTAACTGCGGGCGCATGCGCTTTATACCCCGCCGGCTGCCCGGCTCTAGCCATAAAAGGTAAACTTTCGGAATTGCGCACTCTGATTGGTCCAGCGTCATGCACTAGGGCACGTCGCGTGCACACTGGTGCACTGGGCGCGCGCGATCTCAGGGACAGAAAGAGGGAGAGAGAGAGCGAGGGGGGCGATAATATCCAAGGATTGGAGAAAATAGAAGGGAAGGGACTGATTTTGTGAGGCCTAGTAATCGTAATATCCTGATATCCTGTTTTACACACGGGTTAAATGCTGTACAAACTAGAAAAGTGTGGAAATGTCCTCCCTGCACCTGTTTGTGATCACTGTTTGTGCACATACTTGGATGATAACTAAGAGTTGTTGGGGGAGGACTCCTCCCTGTGGAGGCTCTCAGACTGTCCTCACCCCTCTAGTATTAGATGTTTCAGACGTTACAGCGTGTGGACGTGATGCTGATATCTCTGTCCATTCTGTTGCACACTAGTGGCTCTCGGCCACTGCATCAGCAGGTCAAACACATGACATACATAAAACACACAGCATGGCGGAGCTGCCCCGCCACAGGCCTGGGAATGACCCATTATGTAGACCGGCCCCAGCCCACGCTGTTTGCTGATAATGTTCATTTATTTATCACGTATTTGTGCTTTCCTTTGCTCTCCCGCTGCCCCGGTCGGACAAAGGAGTGTCATTTCAGAAGAGGATGAGATTTGTCAGCATTTTCACCTTCGTTTGCAGTGGGCATTACAATATTGGTTAAAGATTTACACTTTACAAAAGAACTCCTCCCAAAAAAACCTTTTCCAGATGCCATTCATTTCCTGTTAGTCATATTTAAAACAGCAGGGACATTTTTATGCCATTTTCGTCTAATATGGAGCAGGAAGTGAAAAGACCCTACCCTCTAGTAGACAGACCACCAGTCCTCCAGCTTAATCATTAGCTCATTCATTATTGTTGAAAAACACGCACACACACACACACACACACACACACACACACACACACACACACACACACTCACACACACACACACACACATTGCTCCTGGTTCCACGCACTCTGCTGATTATGTTAATGTAAGAGTGGGAAATTCATCCTCTGCCTCATCGTCATCCTCTTCCTCATTAATGAGGTCCACCAAGTGTGACATCATCGCAGAGCTAAAGTCGAGGCTGGTTATGAGCCTTCAGGCTGAAAAAAACCTCCACTCCTGATTTAAAGCCACATTTAAGGGTCCCACGCTCCATCGGGAATTACAGCACCCCACTTTTAGGCACTTTCCTTGTCTCACTTCTGAGAAGTATTTTCTTCTACCCCTCATCAAGCCCCTCTGTCCTCCTCCTCCTCCTCTTCCTCCTGACTACTCTTCACCATTTCTTCCTTAATATACAACATCTGGGATGCACGTTCGTCCGTTCGGTGCTCATAAACCATGAATGGGAATGCTAGCAGAAGGTCCGAACGGCCTCAGTCATTCAACGCTGGGACCGCTGAGACATGAAGCAACTTCTCTTTTTGTCCTTTAACACTTCCACTTCCTCTCCCTCTCCTTGTGACGTCAAAGGTGTCTTTTTTCCCCTCTTCACTGCCTTCATTCATTCCTGACTCTAAAAGGAAATTGTTGTTGTCCTCACATGGTTCACTTGAGCCTTTTCAACGAGCTCCAACTCTGGCTTAAACAACTCTGAAGTGGTGATAGACTCTTTTCTTTAAACGCACCCTGAGGTACACCTGTCCACTCACCGATTCTGTGGAGTCAGACAGGTGAGTATTTAAGCGATCAAAGGTCTACTGGGCCCACGTATTGATTTACAGGCCTTAAATCTCATCATATTAAAGGCTCGGTCTGAAATGTAACTGGTCCCTGTCTGATCTGTGTCAGCTTTTTATTCATTTATACTCATAATAAAGTTGCATATGGTGGATGTGGGCTCGTAAACGGGCTGGGTCCAGTTAACGGGGACGTTGTACTGGTGTAAACAGGGGTCGTCCGGCCCGAGGGGACTGCCTCTGGCGTTCACAGAGCCTTTCCATACGTTTCCACATTCATGAGTGAGCGTGCCCTTTGTTCCGGCCCGGCCCACTCTGACTTGGAAAACATTTACCGGTGTGAAAATGAGCCGTCAGCCAGAGCTCAGGTGAGCAGACGTGGGCCGAGCATTTATATGTGGGTGAAGGGATCCCTGGTTAAGTGTCGGTGTGTCATCAACGATCTTCAGTTTCTCATGACCAAGAGCTTGGAATACCTTTCCTGGAAAACACCTCTCATGTGTCATAACACTGTGTGTGTGAATATGTGTGTGTGAATGTGTGTGTGAGTGTGTGTGTGTGAATATATGTGTGTGTGTGTGTGTGTGTGTGTGTTCACACCCTGGGTGCCAATGAAATGCAGGCCCTCTGAGCCTGGACTGCGTTGCCAAGTTTCTCAGCGCCATAAAGCCACCATATGATTTTTTGTTGTGTTCCAGGCAGCAGTTTGGTATAATGACTATCACTCTTGAGCTGCGTTCATCTAAATAGACCACTTGTCAGAATAAGTGACACTTTAAGCAGAGCAGCGAGCAGGTCTGGGTCCAAACCTGTCATAAAGTCAGAGGGACACAGGGAGGTCCTGCAAAAGGCTGTAATTGTTACTCCTGTGCCCTTTTAAAGCCAAACATCTCGCCTGTAGGCTTCCACGCTGGCCACTAGTGGAAGCCAGCGTGGGGCCTGGTTCTGCCCGTACAAAGGCTCCGGCCGGCTGAATGGTTCAGCTTACAGTGCTGGTTGTTACCCCTTCATCTTTTTTTTCCCTCTATCGGCATAAAAGGGGCCGCGGCTCAACCTGAAATATCACGGCTCACACCTGAGAGCGGCCGCTGGTCCTGTTGGGGCCTGAACAGAGCTGAAGTCCTCAGAGGTCCGGTGGGGGAAGGGGGGATAGTCTCATGAATGTGGCTTCAAGGCTTGTTGGAGGAGTATATCCGCTGGCGACCTTTGAATTTGAAGGCCACGCGGCACAAACAGCGTCATTACCTCCGCTGAGGAGGCGAGGTTTCAGCCAGACCCGGTTAGTCTGCCTGTCAGCAGGACGCTTGATGGACCCTTTTATGAAACTTCCTACCAGGGTTGGCCATGTGCCAGGGGATGAAGATCTCATGACATGTAGCGGCGGATCTGAATGATAGGGACAATTCTGTTCACATTCTTTAACATTCTGTCAGATTTTTTCCCCCCATCATGTTTATTGTTCTACACAGATCTGGTGAGACGGGATGGAAGGGTGGGGCAAGTTCCACTGAAGACATCTTCGCATTTTGTTGGGTTTGAGGGACAATCAAACTAAAAACTCGAAAATAAAGCCTTCAGGAGAGCGCCCAGAACCAGAACCAACCTCTGAGCCTGCTTTGTGTCCTCTTCATCCGTCATGGTGCTCATCATGTGGGTCAACAGAACAGTGGAGACTTTTCCACGAAGAAGCAGAAAACATTTATTTTAAAACAGCAAGAACAAAAGGAAATAATGTGTTGCTGTTCCGCTCCAGTATAGAACATCAAAGGAACAAAGACAACAATAATCCAAACAAGACAAAACATCAAAGCTCCAAACGGCTTATTTTTATTATTATTTTATTTTTAAATAATGTGGAACACGTAATGTCACAAAACTTTGATCATCTCTAGTCGATAGATTTATCTTTATCCCACTTTTTGCATCATTTCCTGTTCCTCTCCAGTATAAAACATCAAAGGAACAAAGGCATCGATAATGGACACAGTACAAAACATCAAAACGGCTTATTTTATATTTTTATTTCATTTTAATCTCTGAAACAAGTACCGTCACAAAACTAAACCTACTTCTGGGTAATTCCATGCAGATCCATCCATTAATTTTCCTGTAACCTTGGTCACAAACAAACAAACAGATAAACAAACGCAGAGGGGTGAAAACGTAACCTGCGTCTTTAGCGGGGGGGGGGGGAATGATCGCCGTGTGATCCCACATGGTTTTAATGATCCAGGAGTTTTATTTTGGCGGTCAAAGCTCTCATAATGGTGGATTGCCTGATTTCTATTTTCAACAAAATGGCCACAGGTGTTTTCTATGATGTAATCAATTAAGACCATATTAATCAATTTTTTCCCCTGGAGGTATTTTCTGTCTCCAGTGCCTTAAAACCTTGTTTTCTCAGTCTTCTCTTCAAAAATGATTCTCAAAAATGGAAAACAAACCTGTTAGTGACGAAACGCTTCCATGATACCGTCTCAATGTTTACAAACGGTCACTAAACTCATTAAACGGCATCGTAGCTTCCGTGGAACTGATAACTGATGGCGTTTTGTTTGAGCGGTTTTCGTTTTACCACAACGTTTGAAGTTGTGTCTCTGCTTCGTTGCACTCCTTGACTTTCAAAGTGCCGCGCTCGGAGTCAAATCAACTGCATTCTCTGTTATTCAACGGTTTAAGCAGAAAACTACATCATTCACAGAAGGAATTCTGAATAAAGTTCAGTCAGGGGGACTATCCTCCTGCACACTCCCGCCACAGTTACTGCCCATTCCACTCTACTGTCCTCACCTTAGTTACCTGCTTCACGGTCTGGACCATCAGTTGATATCAGATCTCGCCTAAAGGCTCCGCCCATCACCATCAGCTGTTGTCTTTAAAAAAACGTCTCTCTCTCCAACCATTCTTTCATGCTGCTGGTTCGCACCCCCTCCACCTCCCCGTCTCCACCTCATCCATGTCTATCCGTCAGCCTCAGCAGAGTAATCAGCCACCACCACCAGTATCCAGATCCCAACGGGGGGAATATTCCATGCTGCTGCTCAGGGCAGAGACCCTTCCATCTCAAATATTACCGCCAATAGACTTATTATCATTCATCTTCTCTTCATTCTCTATCTTCTCTGACTGAACTTGTTTTAGTACAATTATTTGTACTAAAGTATGCATGACCTGATACACATAATAAAAATCTCCCGTTTCCCCTGGATCATCACCACAAAGTGAGCACACCCCAATTTCACAAACAAACATCTTACATTAGATTTTGTTGCCAAGAGAATCACAAGTACAAAGGTGGAAACAGCTAGCTTAGCCACACCCTATGTTAGCAATATCCACCTAGCAACCAATATCTCAAGGTCACATGTTAAAGTGATGACAATGAACCCCTCTGCTCTTCGCTGAATTAAGATTAGTTGCCAGTTAGCGCGACCTGAAGAGACAGACGGTTTCAGTCGTCATCCTCAGAGGTGGTGATTTCACCAGGCCGGTTTTCATCATCCTTTAACGGAGCAGGCTACATGTTTCCCGTTTAAGCCAAGCTTCAATCATCTCATCTAATCCTTGGCAGGGACACCCGAAATGTTGCTCTCGTGAAATAACATGATGTGTATCAGGGAATAAATCTCGCCGCTGAAGTACGGCGGCAAACGTTCATCATTAAGTCGCTGATGTTCAGCAGCTGCAGCAGCTTTGGTTCATATCGCACCAGTTCACAACCAGTGACTTTACCTTTTCACACCGGGGTCAGGTATCAGAGCTGCCATGTGAGGCGTAAATCATTAGCTCACGCACAAGTGTGTATGTGCGTGAGGGTGTGTCAATCGAAGGTCAAAGAACCTGAATGGCAGCAGATTATCTCTGACAGCGCAAATACATGTTTGAGTGTTTCTGGACAAAACATGGATGCATGACCTCACGTGGAGGACACTGTGTGTGTGTGTGCGTGTGTGTGTGAGTGTGTGTTTTCACAATATCAATCTCGACTCTCTCACCTCAATGCAACTTATTCTCATTTTAATGACATCACCAGGCACCCCTAAAGCCCGCCTGTGTAGTCCAGTGTTTACCGGTGACCCGATGTTGTCCTGGCACCCTCGCGTGACGTCATTAGGTCTGTTTCTTCAAATAAGACGACCAGTCAGCGCCACAGAACAAACAGTCTGTTCTGCAGCCCTGCCACTCCCTGCTTCAGCAGAGCCACTCTCAAAAGCAAAGATGCTGCAAGTTTCTCTCCGCTCTCCACCTAAGAAGGCAATCATTGACCGATCGACTCCTATTACCTCCTCCTCTCTCCTCTCTATCTTCATTTACGGTGTCTCCTCCTCCCCTCTTTGTCACTCTTGTGATAAGAATTTAATGTTTTTGTACACATTAACGAACACACGTGGTGTGTATGTGTGGTGGTGCATTTGTCAGCTATGGCGAAGTGACGTGAATATGATAAATTATACACACACACACACACACACACACACACACACACACACACACACACACACTCGAGTCCAACTGCATCCTAACTGCACTGCTTCAGCTCAATACTAAAAACATTAGCTGCAATTAGTTTGGAGCGAGGTTGAAAGCTAAGGCCTGGAAATGGTGACTTCAGAGGAGGGCTAGAACACGATACCGGTCAGTCATGTGGAGCAAAGACACAGATGGAGATAAAAGAGGAAGATGATAGAAAGCGTATGATGTCATGCTGGGAATGCAGCTCCAGAGTTTCGCTCTTGCCTCGCTATGTGCCAACGGGGTCAAGCTGAATGCAGAAATGTTAGAAATTTCTCATTTGAATGAACAGCTAAGGAGTTTTGAAGGAAACACGTTGACATTTTGGAAAATCCACTTGTGTGTTCTCTTGTAGAATGTTAGATGAGAAGATACCGTCCTCTGCTGCACAATGGGTCAGCTGACATTTAGCTTGGCACAGTGATCGCAAAACGGCTTCATCAGCTCGTTTAGGTGTGCGGTAAAATCTGCCCAACGACAGAAAAGCAGATATCTGAAGGTGTCCACCGTCTCTAAAGATCACCATCGACCCTTTCATGCCCTCAGTAAGAAAACAAAAGCTACAGAAAAAAACATTCTGTTGCCCATTTTAACTCTTTGGGGCATTTATTCATTTGATAAGTAAGAAATTTCCAGCCTCTGAATTATGTTGACATGGTCCAGTGGGAAAACAAAGTGGACGTCAGATCAAATCCACTCATCTTTGTGTCAGTAGAGTTGAGATAGACGAATAATAATTTGCTAATATCAATAATTATATTTCCATAACAGCCCCGAAAAGTTGGTGATTGGTTGAATTCCGCAGATTTCCACAGCAACTCAAAAACTTTTCAACGGATCGTTTTCAAATTTTACATTTCTCCGTAGAGCGTAGTGCGAGGAAGAACTGGAGTGATTTTGGGAAAGATCTGTTGTATATTTCCACCACAAAGTGGACAATATCTCCAACTGCTTTCTCAACTGTTGGTCCAATTTTAAGCAAATTTGTTGAATAAAATAAACTCAAGGAGATCCATCTTGTATATATAACATAATTTAATATAATGTTGCAACATCACAGACATGATTATGACATCATGTCGGATAATTTGGAGCAATGAATTCCTGCAACAGTTTCCCAACAAAGAAAAATCCAAGCTGACCACGTGTTCCACGTGTGGAGATTGTATTCTTCACCCTACTGATGTTTCATGAATGCAGCATATGACCTGGCCAGGCACACAAAGTTCCTCGGAGCGTGACAGTTGTCCAAAGCCAAGAAAATTAATATAACAAGATAAGTTAATAAAGTTTTTTTTTATTTTTTTTATCTCTATCACTCTATCTTTTAACTCAAAGGGCAACATGTCGTGTCTAAACTTGGCTCTTTGTCAGAACAAGAAAGCAAGAAGTAATATGTTGATTTTGTTCTGGTTACCTCCTCTTTATGCTAAGCTACTAGCGTAACTTAGCTATCTGTGTAGTGCTAGTGTGTGTGCTATCCGAGGAGTATACAGAACTGAGACGCAAAACAGTTTTTCACATCAAAGCCCGTCCTAGAATGTAAAATGGAGCGAGTCAATGTAATGGATACCCCCTAGCTGTTTTGTTTACAGCGTTAATGCTAAGCTAAGCTGCTAGCTCTCGCTGCTTGTTGTGTATTTGACCCACAGACGGTGAATGACAGTGATATATTTTGTTTTGCCTCTCCTTCCAGAAAGCAATTAAACATGCCTGCCAGAATGTTGAATTTCCACCTTTACAGCACATTTAGCTTTTGATGCTAAGTTGTTTCTGCCGGTGGCACACCCTCATCCATCCATCCCCCGCCACGCTCAGCAGGCGTTTCCATCCTCTCCTCTTTCCCCACACCTCTTTGAAGCCTTTTTAAAAGTGACTGGCTGACTGATTGTTGGCCATCTGTGTGTCTGCTCAGAGTTTCAGAGAGGATCGCCCCATTCACCACTCTACCCCCCTCCCTCTCTCCCACCTTGCTCCCTACACACCTCCTTCTCCAGTTAATACAGCCAAACAGAATAGTCGTCTGCAGACATTGATCCCCGGGTCGCTGTGGTGACAGTCTGACTCCGAAACACGGGCCAGCTACCAGCTGTGTGTGCGTATATGTGTGATTGTGTGTGTGTGTGTGTGTGTGTTGTGCCTGCCAGCTGGCCTGTTGGTGCTCCGATTGGATTAGCTTCCCATTTACGGCCCAAATGGATCCTTAACTCCAACCCCCACTTCTTCTGCACACACGCACACACACACACTTTACAGACCACACCCCACGCTGAGTATCAAACTTCACACACTATCAAACTCACTGGAATGCTCCTAACCCTGATTAATCATTCATACCTCTTATTTTGTATATTCTAGAGGCCCGCACTGCTGCTGGGATGAAGCGTGTTTGGCTGAGAGGTCCAGCCCTTCCTGTCGTTAAAAGAGTCGTGTTGAACCCCCCCCCACATTCTGCCATCAGTCGCTGCATGTTACACACCTATGCCGAACGTCTTTGACTGATAATCGATTGAAGTCTGAAGCTGCGCCTGCAAACCCTTCCTCCTCTGTGAAAAGTGTGTGACCCAGTATTGGGACGCCTCTATAGCGGCTGAACTAATGCAGGAACCACATGAATGGCCCGGGGCTGGATGCCGATTCTTTCCACTCCTCGTGAAAACACACACACACGGCCCTCTGTCCTCCCTTCTTCTTATCTTCCACTTCCTGTACATTCACCTCACTTCCTCCGGGGGAGGGGGTCCCACCCTGCGGTTGGCCTAAAGTGGTTACTAAGGTTTCGTTTAAAGAGTTAAATTCCTGCGCCAAACAGTCACTGAAGACGCCAAAAGCATCTTTGAGAGGGAGATGTGAAAGCTGAGCCCACATGCAGCGCGTTTCTACCTTCTGGTGAGTTTACAGCAAGGACACAATTGTGTCCACGTGCTTTAGAAATCGGGGTGACATATAAACCCTTCTTATTCACCTCCTGCTTGGAAGGGCTTATCTATCCTCAGCCATCTGTCTCTGTCGGCCGGGAGGCTCTCTCCTCTCTGATTGGCTCATGTTGCGAGCTGCCGCCCGTCTTATTGGCTAATTTAGGGAATTTGAGGCTCTAGCCTTGCCCGGGCCCTGCTTTAACTTCCTGACCGTCCTTATTCCATCGCTGCCCCCTCAGCTGCAGCTTGAGCGCGGGGAGGGAGGTCGGCCACCTACACACTCCCGCCCATGCACTTTGGTCTGCAGGCATTGGCTCTCTTTGGACCGTCCTTACATAACAGTACAGACCGTGCTGCCTCCCTGCTTTCTCTCCCATTCCCTCTTTTTATCTTTGTATCTTTGTATCGCCTCCTGTTGCCATGTTGTTCTAGCAAGGGAGCAAAATGTTCATGTAGGAGGAATTCTAGCATTGTCATGCCTCAGTCCACATCCTCCCCTCTCCTCCCCTCTCCTCTCCTCTCCTCTCCTCTGCATAGTAATGGAGAGCCCACCCTCTCCGTCCGCCGCTGAAAAACAACTTCACTGCGGCGGTGCAGCATGCACCCAGTGCCCCTCAAACACGGGCTAAAGTTTGCATGTGCTTTGTTGTATTGCAGCGGCCCGTTTTGTTTTCAGCCAGCGGGCCAACCGTGCGTTCTGTCTGTGTCTATGCGAGTGGGATATATTGTTTTGTTGCCTTCAAAACAATTCATTTCTGTTTGCAGTTCCCACCCTTCTCACATCTCACCCTCTCCGTTTGAATGAGCTGCCTCCTCGGCGCTGATTGGCTGCCGGTGGCTGCCATATAAGGGCACAGGTCAGCAGCAGAGGCAGGAAGTGGGGTAAAGAGGATGTGGAGAGCCGGCTCTTGGAGACCGGCATCAGGGAATGTGCAGTCTATGGAGAATTCATAAGGAACGGCCACACCTTTCTTTCACTCCGCTCCATCTTTTCCTTTTACGTTTGCAACATTTTTCTTCTTCTTCTGTTTGTACAATTTTCAGACATTATCACCTCTTTCCTTCTACCATGATCTGGTCTTTCCCCGGATTCTCTCCCCCCCTCTGATTCAAGAGCGTTGAAGAACGCGTTCCATTCTTTGGTAATACCTATAAGCGTGGTGGGAGTGTGACTGGAAGCCTCTTAATCACTCCTGGCAGCAATCTGCCAGCTTAGTGGAGCACACCAGCGCGACTTTACAGCGGCTGGCCGCTCAAAGTCCAGTCGCAGCTCTGCAGCAGAGGCACATGGTGATGTTTAATGAGCGCCGTATGATGTAATGTTCCAGAGACACGGAGGGAGAGAGCTGGACTTTAGCAACTCTCAAGGAGCTTGTGGTTAAACGTTCACAGATGCTGGGCTCTTTTATGATGATTTTAGATTAGCTCTATGTAGGTGTGACAACTTTTAGGCATATATATATATATATATGTATATATATAAAGGTTTTATCTTCCCTGTCCTGGAATTTTATGCCTGCACTTAAAAAAAAAAGTGGATTGCTGTTAAACTTGAGAAAATACCTCATCTGGTAGCACTCCATTAAATGAAGTATCTTCAACCTACTTTAATCACTTAGACCAATTTGTTAATTAGTGTCTTACCAGTTCAAATATTTTTTTAAGTTCATCAGCAACTAGAAAAAGTAGTCAACGCCACAAAAGTTCCATGTTCAGGAAAAGAATCCTGCAGATTTCTCCATTAATGTCTGAATTATTGCCTCCAACAAACTCTCAGAGTATCTCTCACATACTCTGTAGATGCTTGTCTCCTGCTCCTTCCACTTCAGTGTCTTTGTTCAGCCCACAGCTCCACCTCCAAAGGAGTATCAAAGGAATCAAAGGAACTCCTGAAACTGAGACCCCAGCTCCCACCCCCAAAGGCAGCAGCAGCCAAATTGTGACATCACTACTCCAAATGTCTTGATATTTTATTACCTCCGTTATTCCCCTAAGAGGGTTTGTCTGTCTGTTTGTTTGTCTGTTTGTTTGTCTGTTTGTTTGTCTGTTTGTTTGTCTGTTTGTTTGTCTGTCTGTCTGTCTGTCTGTCTGTCTGTCTGTCTGTTTGTCTGTCTGTCTGTTTTTCTGTCTGTCTGTCTGTCTGTCTGTCTGTTTGTTTGTCTGTTTGTTTGTCTATTTGTTTGTCTGTCTGTCTGTCTGTCTGTTTGTCTGTCTGTCTGTCTGTTTGTTTGTCTGTCTGTCTGTTTTTCTGTCTGTCTGTCTGTCTGTCTGTCTGTTTGTCTGTTTGTTTGTCTGTTTGTCTGTTTGTTTGTCTGTTTGTCTGTCTGTCTGTTTTTCTGTCTGTTTGTCTGCCTGTCTGTCTGTTTGTTTGTCTGTTTGTCTGTCTGTTTGTCTGTCTGTCTGTCTGTTTGTTTGTCTGTTTGTCTGTTTGTTTGTTTGTTTGTTACCAAGATTACATACATTACGTGTTTGGCAGTATTTAAAACTAAAAATAAGCCATTCAGAACTCTGATGTTTTAAACTGTCCATTATTGATGTCTTTGTTCCTTTGATGTTTTATACTAATGAGGAAGAGGAAATGGTTTTGGCCGTCGGTGGAGGTTTGGGCTCTTTGAGAGCTTTTTACTAGTTTTATTTTATTCTAAATGCTCATATCGTCAATACAATTGACAATCGACTTCTTTAAGTCCGTTGAACAATTTATACTTAGAATACGTAATTGGACCAAAAATGCATAAAAAAGTTCAATTTCAGCTTCGGAAATTATTCAAATCTTCGTCCAAAAACCTTTTTTTTTTCAAAATGTATTTGTTATTGCGTCACAAACGTGACATTATATTAATTCTGCCGTGTTTTAAGACAAATATTACACCACTATAAAAAAAGAGGACTGTTGGCGAGTTAAACATTACTTCCACTGGAGACACAATAAAGGACTTTAGACTGCATAATAATAATTGTTTGTTACCAGACTGATCCATTCTTTTTTCCTTTACAGTGTGGCAGCATGGAGAGAGTGGAGAGGATGTTCAAAGGCCTCAGCTCAGGTGATTTACGGCGGTGTCCTGTTCAGCTGATAAGGATGCTGATTGAGATTCATCCTGGATGGAGGAGGTTGGCGAGGGACATCAAGCTCTGAGGAGACGACCACAGACAAGACAAGAACACTGGAATGTTTCTTATGGTACATACTGGCCAGGCAGAAAGGGATGCCTCTCCTACTTTACCTGCTACCACCACAAACCACACCTGACAGGGAGGATGGACGGATGGACGGATGGACGGATGGATGGATGGACGGAAGAAGATAAAACTTTAGATGAGAGATTTCCTGCCACGGTCAAGTCTGCTCATCAAAAGTTAATCATCTAGATCTATCTTAATCTATCTACATCTAGAGTCAACTGTTAGCTTAGCATAGCATAAAGACTGTAAACATTGACATCTGTAGAACTTTGGGTGTTGAAGGCTGCAGGAGGTTTTGTTACGAATCAAAGAACCCGGCTGGCGGGTTTCTGTCATTCACAGACTTTAGGCTTAACTGTTTGTTAAAGCAGCGCAGGCTGATTTTAAAAGCAACATATTTAAATATGTAGCGCCAAATGTTCAGAATTAGAATATATAAATGTTAAATCTAAATCTAAATGTTAAATCTAAATGTTAAATCTAAATCTAAATGTTATATCTAAATGTTATATCTAAATGTTAAATCTAAATGTTATATCTAAATGTTATATCTAAATGTTATATCTAAATGTTAAATCTAAATGTTATATCTAAATGTTAAATCTAAATGTTAAATCTAAATCTAAATGTTAAATCTAAATGTTATATCTAAATGTTATATCTAAATGTTAAATCTAAATGTTAAATCTAAATCTAAATGTTAAATCTAAATGTTAAATCTAAATGTTAAATCTAAATGTTAAATCTAAATGTTAAATCTAAATCTAAATGTTAAATCCAAATCTAAATGTTGAACCTGAATGATTAGAAAATATTTAAATTTACACGCGTCTTGAAACAAAGCTAACCCGCTGCTTACTTTAGCTTCATGTTTACTGCACAGACATAAAACTTGAATCGAGATTATATCTTATTTAATAGATATCCTTGTTGTTGTTTGTTTTAATGCTTAATACTTGATCCCCATTTCAGAATAAAGAGAGCTCATTAATTTGAATGATATAAAATCCCTTTTTGTTATGTATTTCTTTTTCCTTCGCTGCTGCAAAACATAAAAAAAAGTATGGCTTTCATTCAGCATTCTTATTAACCCTCTGAACCTCAGCGCCGCTCACGATAAACAGAAGAAAAAAAAATCACTTGAGTGTGAGCGACTAAAAAACAACTTCAATAACATTCATGCTCTTATTTTCTGAATCTAAATCACCTGTTCACAACTTTTCCAACCTTCTGCTTCCTGTTTGCATCTGAGCTGGCAGCATTGTGTGAAGTGTACTTGTGAACAATTATGTGCATTCCTTATATGTGTGTGTTTGTGGCTGTGTGTCCTTGTGTGTGTGTGTTTGTTGACCCTGGATTGTATTAGTGAGGCCACGCCCTCTTGTGAAAGGCCGACATCCATAAAAGGAGATCTTTAAGTTTGTCACATGACAACAATCTGAAGAATGCAAGACCGGTCACATGGGACTTTCCTTCTGAAAGAAATCCGATTCACCCCCTAAGGACCATGAAATAATGTGCGTGTCCTTGTGAGTGTGTGTTGATGTCGACGTGTGTGTTCCAACGGGTTCAGCTTGCCGTGTGTTCTAAGCAGCGACTGTGCTTCTGCACATCAATGGGCCAGCATCAAAGAGTGTAACGCTGTCTTTAAGAGTGCTTGTGCCAGTCTGTGTGAGTGTGTGTGTGTGTGTGTGCGTGTGTGTGTGTGTGTGTGTGATTACAGGGGAATTCACAGCTCAAGAGATTTAACTTCTCCTAAGTTCTGTTTCAGTAAGTGGAAACTGCAGAGGTGGACGATCTACTTTCCATCTGAGACACTAGACGAACATTTTAAGTGTGTGTGTGTGTGTGTGTGTGTGTGTGTTTGTTGGATTATTACATTAATGTGTCATCTGTGCACAGTAAAAAGGCGAGTTATAACCAGGATCAGAGCGGACATGAGTCTGTTAGAAAGAGATTAGAAGCGAGATAGCGCCCATACTTCCTTCTGCCACTATCTCAGTCGGAGTCAGACAGGAAACAGAACTATATTCATCTGCATACCTTCTGTGTGGGTAATGAAAATTGGACTCTTCCTCTCACTTCCTGAGGCCGATGCTGGTCTGTGGTGCCGCCTATAGACACTTAGGGAAACTCATCATCGACCCCGCCCTGGCGGTCACACCGGTAAAACCACATGGTGCCTCGTGTTGTGTAGGTTCAGAAGAAGAGCTGCGTGGCGCTTCCTGTGTGTTCTGACACCTTTCTATCAGAACCGGCGTTCATTTTCAACAATATGGGCTGCTGTTGCTCTTCTGTAGAACCGTGCTCCCCATGTGCAGCAACAAGCCTTGGGCACCCGTGACTCAGCTGCTAGATCACCCGCTGTCCTTCCTTGGACCACTTTGGTGGTTTCTAAACCCTGCAGGCTGGGAAAACCCAACAAGACCTGCAGTTCTGGACATGATTGCTTGATGTTTTTTTTGCCAGCATTTCTTTTCCTGCTGGATTTCTTCAAATGTATTTCAATTACTTTTCTTTGGAGATGTCGGGTACGACCTGAAGAACAGTCCATTAACTCTTCATCTCAACTCAGAAAAATCACAGACAGACAGACAGACAGACAGACACACAGACAGACACACAGACAGATACACAGACAGATACACAGACAGACAGACACACAGACAGACAGACAGACAGACAGACAGTCAGACAGACACACAGACAGACAGTCAGACAGACACACAGACAGTCAGACACACAGACAGTCAGTCAGACACACAGACAGTCAGACAGATACACAGACAGACAGGCAGACAGACAGACAGACACAAAGACACACTCACAGACAGTCAGACAGACAGACAGACAGACAGACAGAAGGATAGATATTGCTGAGGGACATTCAAGGTCAACCAGCGCCGAACAGCATCTGAAATGATGAAGAGGAGTTTTATCCCTGCAAACATACAAACTCGTCATGAGGTTTGGAAAAATCAGACTTTTAGCTGTCATCAGCACAGGATTGTTTTTTCCCGCAAACTGTTCCTTTTTTAGTCATTTCAATTTTCCTGAGTTGAGGATAATCATATCAGCGTGGCAGATGTTTGGATGTTTGGATGTTTGGATGTTTGGATCCCTGCTGCCGTCATCTACAGACGACCCCCCTCACCGACACGCCGTCAGTCCTGACCTCTCATCTACTGATCAAGCTGCAGCTGCAGTTACAGGAGAACATTTCAGGGTCACCTGATGTGATAACGTTGGTATTTTGCCAACGCTCTGCAGTCATGCTAACACCTTAGTAGCATGCTAGCACTAAGAACGCTAACACGCTCCTTTTTAGCTTCTGCTTCTTCTTTGGGCTGTTCCCTTTAGGGGTCGCCACAGCGGATCATCTGTTTCCATCTCACCAACCAACTGCCTGTCCTCTCTCACCACATCGAGAAACCTCCCCTCTTCCTCCTCCCTGCAGCTCCATCTCCAGCATCCTTCTACCAGTAGATCCCCTATCCCTCCTCTTCACGGGTCAGAACCATCTCAGTCTGTCCTCTCTGACTTTATCTCCAGGACGTCTAACCTGGACTGTCCCTCTGATGTCCTCCTTTCTAATCCTGTCCTTCCTCCTCACTCCCAGAGAACATCTGAACATCTTCAGCTCTGCCTCCTGTCTTCTGGTCAGAACCTCCGTCTCTAAACCGTCCAGCAGAGCTGCTCTTACCTCCATCCTAGAAATCTTCCCCTTCACTCCTACTGCTCCTCTTCTGTCACAGATAACTCCTAAGACTCTTCTCCAACCACTCCAGCCTGCCTGCACTCACTTCTTCACCTCCTTTCCAAACTCCCCACTGCTCTGAAAAGTTGACCACTCTCCAAAACAGTGTTGGACAATCTAGTCAGAATCTTCATGTTAATGCCAAAGGACAGGTTCTGGAACTGTTAAGTTCTTACTTCATCCTGAGGGGAACATGAGCCTTGAAGTGTTTTGCCAGCCCATACAGTAGATGCTAAGATATTTTCTAAATCCACTCCATACTGAGGCAAACACGATTTTATTTCTGCCCACTTGGGCCTTCATGCGGCCAATTGGACCTGAAATCCACCATGAGGTTAACATTGGATCCCTATAAGATCCAACTACCAATGCAGTTCTGTAAACATATATAGAATATGTATAAGTAAGTGGACCTTTGGGTGTTGGAGGTCCATCCTCTTGGCACCATGAAAGTCTGAACCAAATGCCACAACTGTAAAAGTTGTTGAGCGATTTCACCAAAAACTCAAACGTCCAGAACTGAGCCATACTACAGGAGAAGTTATCCATGTCCGTGAGGATTCATCCTCCGGGGACCATGAATCTAAGACATGATTGGGGTGAGGGTTGAGACATGAATCTCTGAAGGAGAGTCTGACTCTGCCGATCTTTGCTACTGTGTGCTCTGAGGAATGTGGCGTCCAGCACCGTACCGCAGGAAGTTAATAAACAGACTAATTTAGGCATCTCATTCCTCGGCAGTTTGTTTCTCTGTGCATGACCTCGACTGACTCATTACATTCCCATCAACCCCCTCCCTCCCCCCTCTGCCTTATAAGTAAGGGAAAAAGACACAGGGGGAGAGATGAGGGTAGAGAGGCAAAAATGAGAGGAGAAAAAGGAGATTCTGACAGGGTTCATTCATGATCCTTCTTTAGCTCCTCCCCCTCGTTCTCCCATGACAATCCAGAGCCTTCACTCCTCCTCCCGACCCCACCCCTCTGCCTCCACCAGCCCGACACACACAGAGGACACAGGAGGTGATGTAACGGATGATGGGGCCCCTCAATAAAACACACTTGGCCGGATTTCTCCACCATCTGTGTGTGTGTGTGTGTGTGTGTGTGTGTTTGTGTGAGTGTAAATGTGAGTGTGAGTGTAAATGTGAGTGTGTGTAGGTTAACCAGCCTGTTTGTCCCTGCGTGCAAATAAAACGCCCCACCCTCCTCCTACTCACCTAGTGTCGGTTAAAGTGGGAACCCCCATCATAAAGAGCTGACTCATCAGGTTTCTCTGCAAGAGGATTGTGAACTAAGAAACGTTTATATGACAGAGAGAGAAAGGATTGAGTCATATATGTGTGTGTGTGTGTGTGCGTGTGTGTGTGTGCGTGCAGAAGGTGTGTGTTTTACACTTAATGATGTGGGTTTCCCTAAGCAGTGGATTCAAGTCGGACCCCAGAATGTGGGTCAAGAGGCATTCTCCCCGTTGCGTAACCGTGCACACACACAGTAAACGCACAAGCGTGTAGCTCGGCCCTGCGCTGTGAGACTTTGATGTAAATTTACAGTGAAATCTGAATTCTATTCCGCTGCATTAATGTCAGACAGTGGCCATTGTGAGATGCAATGCATTCTGGGGTGGAATTCTCCAGGAATACAGCACTTTGAGAAAACGCTGTATTCTATAAGAATGTACCGTAAACAGCAGAGCATGATGGGAAGGTGAGAGAGTTGACGCAATCCAATGACATTTCACGCATGATTTTTAAGTTGTGGACGTCACAACTGGTTTCTTCTGTTTGTCATTTTTAATATTATTATTTTTAACATTTGGACTTTTTCAGTGTCATGATGTTACTCCTGCGTGAGTTTATGGTCCATCTTCATCAGGACAAACAGAGTTTACCTCATGTGGATCATTTTATAATTTTAAAACCTCACAGACCTTATGGCGAGGAAGAACTGATTTTTGGAAAGAACGGTAGTGTATTTCTGACACTAGAGGGAGCTTTATTTAGAAATGTTTTTAGCCATAGTTTCTCAAACGTTGGTCCAATTTGGTCCAAATTTGGTGCATATCAATCGGGTCAAGGAGATCCAACTTGTTGATGAAATATTCTACTGCAATAGTTCATATTATAATCACTAGGGGAAGCTTTTTATTTTTATTTTTTTAAGAAAAACACTTTGAGACGTTCATTCAGGGGGATTCTTTGTGCTTTTTTGGGGGTATATACGACAATGTAGGCCTAGTTATCAGCTTTGATTTCATCAGTTTTGATCCACCTCCACAGATATATAATTAGGCTCCACCCACACGAACAATGTAAGAGGGTAAAGTTAAGAGGTCACGCCGAGTGAGGGAGCTGAGAATGTTCATCTAACACAAAGGAACTAAAGTTATAACCTCTGTTCTCTGAGTGAAGAGACTATTACTCAGTAAAGCTACGTGCCTCTCGTGTAATGGAGTCCAGATGGGAAATGTCCAGTTTTTATTGATTAGGTAGCTGGATGGGAGACTGGTCCACATACCAGGTAGCGGTTTCTGCCTTTGCTTCGTCAATAACATCATTAAATCTTTGACATTGTGAAATGTATGGAAATAGAATGAGATGCTATAATACTTTTGAAGGTGTTGTTATAACTCCAAGTAATGTGGGAAATACAGACTCTTCAAAGTGTTGAATTAAATCTGTTGGTTTTCTCTCTTGAACGGCAAGAATGACAAAAATGTGTTATTAATTTTACGGAAAGTTGAAGGATGTTATCACGATTAGCGATAGTTTAATGGTTTTTGCAGGGCAGCTATGGCACAGGAAGTGAAGCATTCATCCACTTCTTAATGGTTTGAATCCCCAAAGTGTTCCATCAGTTTGTGAATGGTTAATGAGAAACAGATAAAAGACATGCAACAACTAGAAAAAGCACTCAGAGAACCAACCCTCCCTCCACCAAGACCAGAACCTACCTCTGAACCTGCTTTGTTTCTTCCTCTCTTATTCTCTTCATGTGTTCAGCACTTTGTTTTAATCTCTGCTCAGACTTCGAACGGGCAATTTTCTTAAACAGACATTGTTGCGTCATTTCATGAAGAAAGCTCCACCTAGTGAGTACAACAGGAACTAGCTTAAAATATAATATCCATAGGATGGATGTCCTTGATTAACACGCACCAAATGTGGACTTAATCGGACCCACGGTTGAGAAATTATGGGCCAAAACTTCTGGAGACAAAGCTCCCCCTAGCGTAGAAAATGTAGCACCAAATTTTCCCAAAATCGATGCAGTTGTTCCTCACATGAAGGTCTATGTGGGTATAAGATTTGAAAAAGATTTTCGAGTTATCGCGTTAACACGAAGGATCTGTGGCGGACGCAGCGGCAGTGAATAGGATTTCGTAAAATCCCCCGACTTTACGGGAATATAATAAGTTAGTAGTTATTCAAATAAAAAAAAAACACAGGGCTTTTCAGCTGCTGCAGGTTTTATCTACTTTACATTGAAACGTTTTACAGTGTTTGTTTGTAACATGAGGCTGAGTGTGCTGGTTTGCAGGTAGGACATCCAGAATAAGCTCTACAGCAGCTCTTTATGGAACCTTCAGCTGCAGCTACGCCCTCTAGTGGCCAGCTCTGCACACAGGGAGAAAAATGTCCCAGGGTGTGATAAGGTGTGTTCATGTAGTAAAGAAGAGTGATAGAGCCTTTACAGGTGGATAACTGGCTGCACAGTCATTGGCTGAGGGCTACAGGTGATGGCCTGAACCGGATAACCTTTAAAGGAGACTGACGGCAGTAAACCCCTCATTCATGCGCTCTACTTCCTGCTTCCATCGCTCCTATCAAACCATATTTCACCTCCCCCATTTCTCCCATTTTCCCCTACTCCCTACATATCTTCCCCATGTCTACTTTTGTCTCTTCACCTTTGCAGCGTCCCTCTGTCCGTCCTGCTGCTCTATACGGAGGGCTTACAGGACAAGAGGAGGGGCGAGGAACGGGGTAGTTAAACCTTTGTTGGCTGGTCTGATTGTAAGATGATAACATGGAACATAGTAGCAAGCTGTTGCACAAGGCAGAGGAGAGACTGTGAGGAGAAGCTTTACCCCCAGTTCTCTCTTGTTTTCCCCGTTTCTGTGGCAACGCACGGATAACTGGGTTAGTCACAATGTGATTTTTTTCTGCAAAAGGAATTTTCCTGTATCTGTGGTTTGTGTGTGTGTGTGTGTGTGTGTGTGTGTGTGTGTGTGTGTGCGTGTGTGAAGAAACCACATTGTTTCTGACAGGAAATGGAACATGTTGAGTGCCTGAGTGTAGATCCTGGACTCCATTTGTCTTCCATAGAATGAGCTTATTCCATGTGATCTCACCATATAGAACCTGGAGTGGAGGATTATTGGTTCCTGTAGACGTACATTACAAACCGAGGTTTCTGCTCAGTCACGCCACGAAAAATCCTCTAAACTCAGCTGCATCCTTGTGGTGTTAATGTTCCTTCTGCATTAATGCATTTTTCATGTCCTGCTCAGATGTTCGGTGGAGCTCCTTTTGAGTCTCTATTTCTTCTTGAAAAATGTGACAGAACCTGTTTATAGTATGACCCAGTGGCAGCATGTATATGTTAAACTGTACGGGGCCAAGGATGGAGCCCTGGGGGACACTGCATGTCAAAGAGGCCGCTGAGGCGGAGGCATTAACAATGACTATAGAGTCCTATTTTAAAGCATGCGAAGAATTACTAAACAGAGTTATGTAACTTTTACCAAAATGTTGAGCTAATGATGATGATGAATGCTAATGATTTTTAATTCCATTTAAAAACCCGTTTCACCAAACAATTTGACATTTGGTTAATTCAGAGTGTGTAAGATATAAAATTTATATTGCCCAAAAGAGAAAAAGTGCACAAATAAATCATTTTTCTATAAATTCTTTGTTCATGGTGAGGACATTAAAGGGTTAATGACAAAAATCCTAAACTACAAGTGCAAACACCCTTTCTAACTTAACGCTCAGTTTCTTCACTGTCACATGTCACAAGAACATCAGTACCAGAACAGAATTTTAGGGGTTCTTAACTGCTACATGCCCAACCCTTCCACCAGGAGTGTTTTTTTTAATCCGATTAAGTGGTGAAACAGAGAAACCAGCGCTGAGCTCCGTGTGCTGACCGTGCCTTCCACATTAATGTTAGCCTTTACTGCACCTCCTAAAAGAGGGAGAGAGATTCTATTTCTATGGTTATAACCCTAACCCTAAACCTGAGAGTCCTCATGGTTCTTATGACGCAACACCCTGAGATACCTTCTTAAATAGTCAAAACATGGCATATCCCAGAGATGATTACAGTTCTGTCGAGTTAAGTATGTAACAGCATTTAAAATAAAATAAAATAAAATAAAATAAAATAAAACAAAATATATAAAAACAAAACACATCCAAGCAATTTGGAGTTACAGAGATTTTAATTTGTAAACTTAAAAAAACTTCCAGACATCTTCCAGACATTTTTGTTACGTTACATATGTTTCAGCATATGAAAAAAATAAAAAATAAAAAATAAATAAATATATATATATATATATATATATATACTAAAAACCCGTTCGGAGCGGCGAGGAGTGATGACGTCACAGTGAGCCGACACGATCTCTTGAAACAATTACAGCTTTTAGAGACAAACGGTTCCAGAGATCTTTAGAAAAAAAAGTGAGAGAGTTTGTTGAGGTATATGGAAGATTGTGAGGCTTATAATAACTCAAATTAAAGAAACAAATCTGTGTGAATTCTACGTAATTCAAGCGATCTAGTTGAGCACGTAGAGCCATTATATTGCCGTGCTATGTTCAATGACCCTCCGTGTTTTCAGTGCTGATTATTCAGCCACTATTCCTTCATTCCTTTTCATTCACAGCTATTGCTTATCGGGGAGACCAGATTATTTAGATAGCTTCAGTGATTAAAAAGTGTTCTTAATAAAATTATCTAATATATCGAACAGTAATGTCTACCATGCTGTAATGTCTCGGCGAAGGCTGGCGATGTTTAAGTGCTTTTTCTAAGTAGGTTCTCTGTTGAGCCTGGCGTTGTGTTCTCTGTGGATATATGCTACAGGGCATGATAAAATTTGTTTATAATGTCAAATGGCATTTGATATATTGTATGTATACAGTTACGAAAAGCTACAATATGATTTAGTGTTAAATACTGGTAGCTCTGGTTGCCAGAACTTCACTGGAAAAATACAAAATGGCATGACCAAATTCCCCTGAAGGCACCAATACATCAATGGGCGCCCCTGCATTTATTAAAGTGGGATTAAGGAGGAGGCAGAACTGACGGATCCCTGCTCTCATGAGGGGGGACCCTCATACAGGAGTCAGCCTTAGCATAAAATGTTGTGTTATCATAGAAACACACTGTTTACGTTCAGGTTTGGTCAAAGGGCTTCATTCAGGTGGACGACACACGATGTGAGGATGTATATCTACAGTAACTGTCTACGCCTGATCTGTGATCTGTTGGACCATCTGGGCCAGATGTTAATGATCCCCCCCGTGTGTGTGTGTGTAGCAGATGGCGTGTGTCAGCCTCACACATGCTGTCCTCCATTATGAGTTCTTAATCATTAATTATTCACAGCAGAAGATTAAAACCAATGAAGAAGAAAAACTCATTCACAGTAAGGTAAAACAAACAGATCACATAATTACACTCTAAATATTATGAATAATTTGAACCGATCAAACTTGGACCTTCTGAGTGTGAGTATATCCTCCTCCATTGAACTGGAGTGTTTCTGTGTGTTTGTGTGTGTGTGTATGTGTGTGTGTGTGTGTAGAATGATAAAGAACCACAGCGGTGAAGTCTTTCAGGGGTCTGTGTAATAAGAAGCCGAGGAACAGCTGGTGTAGGTGCCTACAGACGTGTGTCAGTGTGTGTGAGTGTGTGTTGGAGGCCCCGTTACCCTCCTGAAGGGGGGCAATCCTTTATTGCAGGGGGGCATTTCATTATCATATAAAACTCCTGTAACCCATGAAGAGAAAGACATTAAAGGCTCAGAGGGAAGAAGGGAGTGAGGGAAAAACATGACAAAATTAGGGAAACGAGAAACGGGGACCCTTGGGAGAAAACAGGAAAGTGGTGGAAATGACCAGTAACACCTGCTAGACCAACTAAATGTACCCTCTGAGTGTGTGTGTGTGTGTCTGTGTGTTTGAGTTTCTGCATGTGTGTGTGTGCTCTGTGTGTGTGTGTCTGCACGTTAGTGCGTGTTTTAGTCTACACGTGTATGTGTGTGTCTTTGTATGTGTATTTGTGTGTGTGCTGTGGGCATGCTGTGTATGTGTGTGTCTCTGTATGTGTGTGTGTCTGCATGTGTGTGTGGGTGTGTGTCAGCAAATGTTTCTGTCTGCATGTGTGTGTGTACGTCTGTATGCATGTGCTGCGTGTGTGGGTGTGTGGGTGCTTTGTGTGTGTGTCTGTGTGTGTGCTGGTGCAGCCAATGGGTGGAGCAGCAGAGCACCTTCAGCAGTGAGACAGTAGAGGAGTTTACAGGTGGGCTTCAAGATAAAATAGATCAAATCAAATATATGAATTTAAAACATTTGTTTTAACCTATTGTACTGTATGTGAGTATTATATACTGTATATGTGCAGTAAAGAAGTTAAACATTATTCAACCTACTAAATCCACTGTATATCAGGTATTTTGGCAAACATATGCAGTTTATCTGCTATTTGATGCTCAATACAAGAGACACTACTAGTATTTCCTTTCAAAATATGACAAAAATTGAAATGCTACTTTTACTGACCAATGTAGTAAAAGTGTTGCCGTGGAATTATATCTGATAACTAAATAATATTAAACCTTACACAATAAAACAAACAAAACAACCTGAACAACACTGAGCATCCCTAAATGATGTGTCAAAGAAGGAGAAATATCTATTGAATGATTTGCATGAAATGCTCCTTTTAAGCCTCAGCTAAAACGTATTTTTACATTAAACCAGCAGGGGGCGCCAAACCCAGGCGAAAAGGATAACGCAAGAGATTTGTTAGAAGTCTCACTTGTAAGAATTCTTTTAAATTTTTATTAGTTTACATGAGAATTTTAACACAAAACCCTGGCATATATTTTAAAATAGGGTCCAGAACTGTTATTTCTGTCTGATACAGGTGGATCCACATGCTGGAAGCCATTAGATGATCTTCAAGTGTCCTTGTTGTCTGTGTGGAGCAGAAACCTCTTTGTCTCTGTGATGCTCTCCTTCTTCTTCCACTGTCCTGCTGCGTACTGATGGCCAGATGTTTGCTTTAGGATTCCCTGATAATTGATGGAAGCCGTCTTACTCTCTGCTGCAGGTCTCCAGTGTCTGAGGAAGCAACGCAGCTCCAGAGCATCACTGATCCACCGCCACACTGAGCCACGGGCCCAAAAATGTCACAGCTTTGTTTCATGGCTCCAGAAAACAGCACCTTAAAGCGGATCTAGATGGTTCTGAGCTGCTGGAGGGGACGACTCAGAGTTCAGGCATGGAGCCCTGATGTAACTGTAAGCTTTAACAGTAAATAAAATCCACCTGGGGGCTTTTCTGTGGGGAATTTGCATGTTATTCCCATGTCCCCGACCCACCCAACCCCCCCAACCTGGGAGAGGTTGTTTGTCTGCGTGGGCCGGGCCTCTAATGTACAGAAACTGACGGCGGTGAAGTTTGCAACATGAGCTTCAAAGCTGCTCCGATCAATATTCACTACTGTTATCTTTGGATCAAAAGTGCGAGTGACTCAGCTCCTCGCAGTGTTTTAGATTCTTTCAGCCCTTTTGTCTTGGTTCACTCTCACCGCTCTCGTACCAGCAGGAGGCGGCAGCTTCCTCAGATGAAACAGTTTCATTGAATGGAGGCCAGGTGAGGAGAAGCAGGTAGAGGGGGGTGAAAGTCAGACACAGGTGTCCAGATCCACCTGTGGGGAAAGTTCCTCCTCATCCAAGGTCATCCAAGGATCTAAGGTCATCAGACAGAAGACAGACGAGAAGGTGGGTTTTTTACTCAGCTGCTGCCTCGCTGATGGAGGGACGGGAACAAGGAGTCAGAGGGTTCTTCGCACGACTGGATACAGTAACAGTGTTCATTCATGCGGACAGGATGTGATGTCACAGGCCCTCGCTGAGAGGCAGGAAGAGGTATTTTTAGTGGCATCCTGATCGGGTTTCCCTCTCGTCAGTTATGAAGGCGCCAACGAACCTCTGCAATCGATTGAAGTACAAGCACCCACACACACAAGTGCACACACACAAACAGGCATACACACACACACACACACAAACAGGCGCGCACACACACACACACACACACACACACACACACACAACACACTATTCTGACCTTGAGATGAACATCAGTATCTTGTTTCAACTCAAATCAGTGTGTCTGCTCTGCTATGGGGAATATGGGAGTTGAGGATGGGCTGATGTGACATAGCTCTCTTTCATGCTATCACACACACACGCACACACACATACATACCACACGTACACACACACATACATACATAGCACTAACACACACACAGACATACGTACCACTAAGACACATACACACACACAGACAGTCATACCACTAACACACATACACACAGACACACATACTCTCGCACACAAACATACTTAAATGCCCGTAACAAACACACATACACACAGACACACACACACACTGCTCTGCTTCTACTGGGTGACCTATATCCTTCTGTCAGCTGAAACTGAAGTGATGAGGTCGTTCTGTTGATCGAGGCTCAGCTGCTTTGTGGTCACCATGACAATACCAGGGTGGAGGAGGTGGTGGAACCCCCAAAGCACACACAGTTATGGGCACACACACATACACACACACATGCCGACCTTTAACCTGGCCGCCGTGGAGAAAAGAACTGAAGGCGAGGAGGGGAGTGTGTGATGTTCCCCAGTGGCACCAGCTTCCAGCTCTTTGTTGGTGGAGAGGAGGCCCTCAGTGGGGCTGCAGCTGTGCACACACACACACACACACACACACACACACATACAGACAGGCACACACACAAAGAGACGCACACGCACACACAGAGAGACGCACATGCACACAACCACACAGGCACACACAAACACACACACAGACAGAGATACACACAGACAAACATACAGAGACACACACAGACAAACATACAGAGACACACACAGACAAACACATAGACACACACCGACAAACATACAGAGACACACACAGACAAACATACAGAGACACACACAGACAAACA